>JAVTVY010025149.1:0-109266 GCA_036873755.1 Hanleya hanleyi | reverse complement strand
AACATGTCTAAGGAAGGCGCTGAAAAATTTCACCAGCTCGGCCAACATTTCCCGAACCCTAGCCATCAGAGTAAAATGTTGAGAAAGGGAGTCTATCCCTACGGCTATATGTCCGCCGAAAGTAAATTTTCGGAACGCCAACTCCCTCCCAAAGAAGCGTTTTACAACGATCTCCGCGAAGAGCCTATTTCCGACCAAGACTATACCCACGCGCAGTCGGTATGGTCGGAGTTTGGAATTCAAACTCTAGGGCATTACCACGACCTCTACCTGAAATCCGATGTCTTGCTACTAGCCGATGTATTCGAAAATTTTCGCGATATTTGCATGAACTACTATCATCTCGACCCGGCTCACTATTATACCTCACCCGGTCTGTCATGGGACGCCATGTTGAAAATGACCGGTGTGCGTTTGCAATTGCTAGACGACATAGATATGCACCTAATGATAGAACGGGGTATCCGCGGAGGTATTTCAATGATCTCCAATAAGTATAGTAAGGCGAACAACCCGGACATGGTCGATTATAATGTCAACTCTCCCACTAAGTACATTACTTATCTGGATGCTAATAACCTATATGGGTGGGCTATGTCGCAACCTTTACCCCTACGGGACTTTGCGTGGATGACCGACGAACAGATCCAGTCCCTGGACGCGATGGAAATAGAGAAAATTGAAGATGATGCCGAAACGGGTTATATTTTCGAAGTCGACTTACAATATCCCTCGTCACTCCACGAGGCGCATAGCGACTATCCTCTCTGTCCCGAACGAATGACGGTGACTGATGACATGCTCTCGCCTCATTCAATCGGATTGAAGGAAGAGCTAGAGATTAAAGGCAAACCCACGGAAAAACTCGTTCCGAACCTTCGCGACAAATCGAACTATGTGATACACTACCGCGATTTGAAGTTCTACCTGCAACAGGGGATGCGTTTGACTCGTATCCATCGCGGGATAGAGTTCGCGCAGTCTACATGGCTGCAGCCGTACATCGCGTTCAACACGGACAAACGTAAGGCCGCTAGGAATGACTTCGAGAAGGACTTTTTTAAACTGATGAACAACTCGGTGTTCGGGAAAACGATGGAAAATCTTAGGAAACGAACCCGGATAGAGCTCGTTAACTCGAAATGGAGACTTCAGAGGATGATCGCCAAACCCTCTTTTCAGGCATTCAAAATTTTCAACGAGGATTTAGTCGGCGTCAATCTGAAGAAAATTAAATTATTTTTGAACAGGCCCACCTACGCCGGCTTCGCAATTCTGGACCTTTCGAAGCTACTGATATACGACTTCCACTATAATGAAATGAAACGAAATTATGGCCAAAAAGCGAAGCTGCTATTCACTGACACGGATAGTTTGTGTTATGAAATCGAGACGGAAAATTTGTACAGCGATATGGCGCGGAATCTGCCTTTGTTCGACACCAGCAACTACCCGAAAGATCACCACCTCTATAGCGCTACCAATGCCAAAGTACTTGGCAAAATGAAAGATGAATGCGGCGGTATCCCTATAGAGGAGTTTGTGGGTCTTAGGCCCAAGTTGTACAGCATTCTTTTCGGAGGAGAAGAGAAGAAAACGGCGAAGGGGATAGCTAAATACGCTATAAAGAAAAAACTTCGACATATCATGTATAAAGACTGTTTATTTCAACACAAAATTGTAAAAACGACGATGAACCAGATTCGCAGTATTGACCACCAGTTATATAGTCATACCGTTGAGAAAGTAGCGTTATCCGCCTTCGACGATAAACGGTATGTACTAGATAACGGTATCAATACTGTGGCGCACGGCTTCGTCGGATCTCTGACTACATCATACTGAATACAAATGATGGCTAATTTTACAAACTATGTATGTTTATTAATAAAATGCGTAAAATTTATTCATCGTCTTCGTTAAGTTTATCGAACAAGTGTTCCTTCATTTTAACGCTCTGTTTCATCGCTTCCTCGCGTTGTAGGACTTCTGAAGGTCACCGCAGGTCTTCATGATTTCCTCGTGAATTGGGTCGTTTTCCAGAGCTTTTATACCCAAGATCATATCGAGGTACATTCGGCGTAGCGTCGTCATCATCCGAGGCATGTATTCAGTTATTGCCCGGACCTCAGCCTCCTGCTTCGTACAACCATTCCTTATGAACTCTCTGGTCTTCATTTTGATATCATCGTCGAATTCCATACGCGATGCTCTACCGAACATGGCCTTCCACGTGTCGTGTTTCACGGTATGGGACGCTTTATAGGCATCCGATTTCACACGACTCCCTTCTCCCGTTTGTTCCCTATACCAAGAAGGTATTGTCTTTGTATATAGGCCTTGTCCAGTCTGTGCGGGTGCATCCAACCTCATTCTTAGCCTTTGACTTTCCGGTGTAGTCGGCTTCAAATCGATTATTAGGGAACCGTAAGGCTTGGCGGTGGCTTCTTCGTACTTTTTCGTGAAATAGTCTATGTTTTGAGGATACATGCGTCTTCCGAAGAGTTGTACCTGATGACGGTCAATGGGATTGTTGAAAAGCACGAAGTATTGGCAGTTCAAGGTGATGTCTCTGGACGCCTTGCCTTGGGGGAAGAGATTCTGCGTCAAGTAAATCACGGATAGATTCCTATGGTGAGAGCCCTTGGTAAACAGATCCGCGACTTGTCCGTCTGATTTGGCCTGACTCATCATATCGTCGAGCACCACAATATTGATCTGCGCAGGGTCGAAGTAATAGGTCTCCCCGATATCGTGCGGGATTCCGGGAACGAAGCTCACATTCTTTAATCGTGTATTCTCGTAGGCGGACTGCCATTGACCGTAACACCAGACAATACGCGTGGGAGAGGGTTGAATGTCGGTCCCTTCCAAGCGTTTCAACACCCATGACGTCTTTCCACACCCCGTCGGACCGCTAACAGTCATGGTAAAGGGATGTTGAAAGGCTGCATTCGCAGTCTTCGTTTCGGATACCCGTTCACCCGTAATGACATCGCGTATCATTGTAAGCCGTCCCCCGTGATGTGACTCGATATGTTTGCGCAGGTTTTCGATTCTCGTAAACGTCTTAGCGCATAAGCTACACGCATAAGTCATGATATACTCTAGGAAAATAGACGTTAATATAACAAAAGCTTCGTGTAGAGTGCGCTCACCGCGCTGAAACTTACACTTATATAGAAGATATCCCAACATCCGGCTGCAGGGTGCAGGCTGCAGGGTGCATGCTGCAGGGTGCAAGCTGCAGGATACTGCGGGTAGCCGAGCTTAGATTGACTCGATATCTTCTACCGGCACCCAACTGGCGAATTTAATGGGCCAGCCCGTGTATTTAACTAATTTCTCAACTCTGCCTCTCCTCCGTCGTGTTTTGAGAACCTTTTCGATACGCCATAACGCGTCGGGCTCTTTCCTCACTCGTTGTAGTTCCTGCTGATAAAATGTTCCCTGTACCCCGTCGTCCATAAAATCCTTGAGTTCGTATATCGCGGTGCCTCGTCTCCGGAATCGTCGGAAAATTTTGAAGAGTTCCTCCGTCCATTTGGCTTGATAGTCTCTTTGGAAGGCGTACCTCACGTGAGAGATTCTCACGGTATCGCCGATGTTTAATTTGAACGGTTGTTTACGGCCTTTTATCGCCGTGTCGACGTACATGTATCTCCAGAGGAGAGCCTCATTCCCTTCATTAACATCGGAAGGACTTTTGTTGCGCAAAGATGTGTGCGGTCGTTGGTTGTAATTACGCACCAGGTCTTGTAAGACCGGTAGGTCTGCTTATGGGTGAAATATCTATACATACTATTTTTCATCGTCCTTATAACTCTCTCCGCGTAATTAGCCTTCTTTTCGTTATGGGTGACGTAGAAATGAATGTCTTTCTTCTTCAAATAAGCTTTCACCCATCGGTTGTTGTACTCGCTTCCTTTGTCGAAGCGGAGATACTTGGGTTGTCTCCCCTCAATCAGGATTTGATCGAGTCCTGAGATTATAGCCTTATGCTGTTTATTGGGAAGAGGGATAATCCACAGAAATCGCGAGAAAACGTCTATGACGAAGAGGAGAAATTGCACGCCATCGTTGTACTCGGATACATTGGACACATCGGCTAGATCTGTATCCCAAAGATCGTCTATGCCCGCAGTGACGACTCTGCTTCTCTTAAAGGTATAACGAACTGGCTTTTGTAAACTATAAGCGTCCTGGTCGCTCAACCACTGCGTTAGCTCTTTACGCGCTACATTATATCCATCGGCCAATGCAAGTTCAGCGAATTATCTAAACAATGTGAAAAATACCGCGTGACAAAGTTGTATACATAGCAATCGTTATGACAATGGTTTTGATCGAAATCCGTAACGATACTGGACAGGGATATACCCCGTATAAGCTGAAGTAGGACGTATATACAATAGTGACCGCAAGTAAAAGAGTTATCTCCTTGAAGCTGTCTATGGCTGTAATAACGGAATTTACTATTGTTTTCGAGAAATTTTACGAAATGGTTCGAATAATATTCCGGGGGATGTCCTAGGGAATCGAAAAATGTTCCTCGCTGGTTCCGGAAATAAAACACCACCCAGTGTTCCCCGGGGAGACTCGCCACGTCGGTATTCACGATAAAAGCCGCTGGTGTTCGTAACACGTGGTTCGGAATTTTGTCAGCTGGGTACACACCTCGTACACAAGCGTTGAGCGTACGGTCGCTGCGAATGATGCAAAGAAGTTCGTCCGTATTCATGGTGTAATGGAGATGATGTTGCGAGACTTATCCACCTCGAACAGCGCTGGGAATTCGGCATAGGCGATACAGCTCACATTTTCCGGTAATGGTTCGTCGAAGGTCGCTTCCAGACGTACGTTGCCTTGTCTCAGGAGTTGAAGGTGATCTTCTGCGGCGTAGGAGGGGTCGAGGTTGAAGGCGTAGAGGGTAGAGCCGTTGTGATAATCGTACCAGGTTATAGAGTTACCGAAGTTATCGCCGGTACGTCCTATGCTGTCGAATAAACTCAGGTAAGCCGATGTGTATGAACTCTTCTCCCAGTCCGTGTTATACCGCGTTCTCAGGAAATGACCCGGAGTCGTTACGCCGTCAATATTCACCGAGAGATTGGCCAGTTTGAAGTGCTGAAAGTTTAGGGGGTTCTTTTTATAATCCCCGGCGACGGCTTTGGACGATACGAATCCTATCACCAGTCTGCTGGGGTAGACGGATAAAAACATATTATCCCAGCGGAAGAGGGTCTGTCCCGTGGCTAAGGAAGCCATTTTGGTCTCCGTTCTCACGTACGGATATTTGGCGGATGTATTTTCCAAGGCCTTGGCATGTCCCAAAATCACGCCGGGGTTTACGCGAACTTTCTCGACTTTCAGGCTGATATCTTGTATCACCAGTTTATACGCCGAATTTTCCTCACCTGACATCATGGTGAACTGCGGTGTGGAGCGATACATTTTGATGTATACGTCCACGTTATTCAGCAAGTAGCGCTGTTGTTTGAAAACATCTTGCATGAAGTTTCCTTCCATTTCGAATACATTACTCTCAGCGATGAATTTCCTTCTCTGCGTAAATCCGGCATTTTGACCTGATGCGGCATCCCCGGTATCCAAATTAATACCCTCGTCGGCTACATACAGTTGGGGCACTAGCTGCGTGGTTTTAGCGTCTTCGCCGAAATTCATTAGCGTTTGAATGTAGGCTTTATAGGGGTAACTGTTGTCCATGACCGTCATAAGCTTATCCTGCATGGAGACGTCTATCTGAGACCACATAGTTTGAAGGAGTAAATTGATAGGGCCGCATTTTTCGTCCTTGATCAAAGGGGTGCCATCTCTGTGAGTTATTTTGGCCGTAACGTAAAGTCTGCAGGACTTCAAGTCGACGTAATCCGAGCCTTGACCGGATATCAGGAATTCGACGGGTGCATCGTCCGAGATTTGAGAAGACGGTCGAACGTCGATAACATAGCGACTTTCAACCGCTGTTTGCGTAGGGTGTAATGAGAACAACGATAATTCGCTAGGTTGACCTTCGGTGAATCCTTTGTCTGTGAGGAGTGCCATGCTATAACTCGAAGAGATGCGATCTTTTGGTCCGCGCTCTCCGTTTATCTGCGGGTGAACTGACGTAGGAAGAGAACGCTTCCTATTTATGGGTTCCTGTTGACGCGCTCTCGAGACTTCAGACCTGGCTTGTTCGACCACTTGTTGAGAGGGGGCCGTAAGCTGAATAGTCGGTGTCTTGGATTTCTTCTCGCTGACGTTTTTAGAATGAGGGTCGACGGGAATAATGTAGGATTCACCCGTCTTACCGCCGAGTCTTCCACCTTTCTGCTTCTTAAAATATGTCGAGGGTTGATGGACAGACTTTGCCTCGTTGCGATAAAATCTGATCCATTTATTCACATCGGGGATGTACAACGGTCTCCCGGTCATAGCTGTTTCACGTGGAGCGTTACGATGACGGATTCGGTGAGAAATGTCGCCGGTTTACCTTGTTCGTCGGTTATATCGATTTCTAGATAGCGTACGTCGCTTAAACTGATGGGTAGGTAATACGGCGTGGGGTATATTCTAGATATCGGTTTTTTCTGGAGTCCGGAGGCCTCGACGTAGCGTAGTAGAGGTACTTTCGTCTCGCCTACGAAGGAATCTCCGCATATATTACAACACAGCCGTAGAAGAGATCGTGATTTAACCTGCGGTTGTCTCTGGATGAATATTTCTGCTAAGGCTACGACCCAAGACTCGTCGAAGTGGATGCTTTTATTCAAGCTGACGCGAAATTTGTACGGTCGATTCTCGGGGAAAAGCGTCTTAGAGTCCTCGCTGTTTACGACGATGTACTTATCCATTCGACTGATTCGCAGTCAACTGTCTCCTTAGACGTTGGTATAGCGTTATATAGTAATCCCAAATTTCATCTTTCAGGGTTTGCGGAACATTCTGACATACGGAATGCGTATAAATGTGTAGTAGTAGAAGACGCCCTCTATTTACTACGCCGTCTTCAAACATGATATCGGTGACAGTTTTGTAAGCGTGCAGAGATGTGATGACGTTCACCATTTCATTCCAATCCATGCTTAGATTTTCTTTTCCAGCAGGTTATGTATAGCTGTATCGATGAGACGGGTTCGAGCTTTGAGTAGCGTCCACTGCATGTAGTTCAAGACCACACCCTTTATAGTGGCTTTGTCGTTGATAAAATAGCGCAGATCGACCCTCAACAACTTCGCGTATATACATACGGTAGCCCGCAAACGACTGTCAATGATAACTTGCTGCATCGCTGTACATAGTGTTCTGTTAGGAATGATGGTTATATTATCCGTGAAAACACGCGGTGTATCTTTGCCGGTGTGGTACGCGCAAGAAGGACACGGTGTTCGTTTCGTGGACAATACGATCAGTGGTATAATTAGGAGCAATATAGCCCCTATAGAAAGAACTTTAAGTATTACGAGCTTTCTCTGGTATTGATCCATACCGCTCGATGTTCGACTTGGGAATGAACGGAAAGGTTTTAAACGCATATTTATAATATATTTTCGTATAGTTCAATAGGCACTGCGAAAAGTGATCAATCACACGTGTTCTCGGGTACAGGTGTCCTCGACAACTCGACCTACTAACCTAGTTCCAAAGATGATCCCTCGACTGACTATAAATACATGATTATTCCCATTATGTTCTCGGGCTATTCCCGCTCCGTATATAGTCGACACCGCTTTCATTAGTCATGGTCCGCTGAACAGATATGGAACGCCGCCTGCTTTCATTAGAAACGCTCCACCGATCTACTTCAACGGCTTCCCGGCTTCCCTGTTTTTAATTGCTTTTAATTTGTTTTTTGTCCCAGAACTGTCCTCGTATATTGACCTACTTTTTTAAATTGTTTTTTAATTTGTTTTTATATTTTTTAATTAATTTGTGTTTAATTATACGGCCCACTGAGCGGACATGAAACACCGCAAACACCTCGGGCTATTGTCGCGGTCCGGTGAACAGACGTTGACCTACAACCCCTTGGACTATGTTTGTGACACTATAAATAGACGAACACCGCGCGACTTCGACCTATTCATGACGTCACCTCGACCCACATATGACGTCATCGGCTTCCCGGCTTCCCTGTGCTCGAACTGTCAAATTATATTCTACTATCCTTGAACATTTTGTTTATTTGTGCCAGGTTCTCCGAAGTAAACTACATAGTACATTAGGGAAGAATTATCTGATGTGAAATAAAATAGCTCATGCACTCTTTTATCAAAACAAAAAAACAAAAAACTCGAAGAAAACGGTAAAACACCACATTTCTGGTCGCCACTTTAAATTTGCCAATGATTCATACCAAAAAAATACAAAGCATGTGTCGCTATAAAAAATGAGTGACATTGATGGGGCATCATTGAGGGCTCGCGTTGGAAGAAACAACAACTGTGTTCTTTGTGTGACCAGATCTACATCCAGTATTTTAAATGTGTGTAGCGCATCAGAATATTTTCTGGACAATACGATTGCTCTATATACGATTCGGCCACTGACACCAAATGACACCAAACCATGCAGGCATCTTCACATTTCAAGTTGAATACTACACTAATGTTTCGTCATTTACCTTGACCTATTGAATAGAGTGAATTGGTAAAAACTAAGAAACGCACGTGATGTCATATAGCCAATCAACATAGGAGCTTGCCAACATAGTGCAGCGAGGATTTTCTTTGATGTCAGCCTGTGACATTTCCAAATATGGCAAGTGGTGGTTGTATTGATGTTAATTTCTTTCGAATAGTCAATCAAAATTGAATTTTAAAGAGGTCATAAGATGCACTCCTCCTAATGTGGATCACGGAATATTTATAGAGCTATGACATCATCAAACTCATATTCTGATCAGATATTGTGTTTATATGTTCAGCCAAGGCAACACGTGTGGTGTTCGACTTGGATATGCGAAGATGAAACCAGGAGGAGAGATTATGTTTTATCTTTATGAAAATATTGAATATTGTTTGTGTGTAAAACAATTTTCCTCCTTCCTCCCTGACTGTGACCACTGTTGCGACAACTCGAGACGAGTCCAGGACTCCGTTATCTTATTAATCATCTGCGATCCGTATTCCATTTCCCGAAACGGAATGGAATTTCAATGATTCGGAGATATTTACCGCGAGCAGATGAATGAATGATTTTCAAGTTACAGACATTCATGTATCTAAGTCAGCAAGTATGGTCAATATCTGTATGCAATTTAGTACCCCCTGTTGAGAGCTGCTTCCTGTCATGCCTGTGGGCTGGATTAGGCTGTGTCATGTCAACAGACCGATGTGGCAACTTGAGTAAATTATTATTTGGGTTAATATCTGAATGTAAATGTACCATGATTTGGTGTAAATCTGTGATCTAGTTCACCAAAAGATGAGCACATTATTGTCATGAACAATCTGCACGCCATGATAAATGGGTTCACATCAGGAATTATGATGTATCGAACATATATCTGTCTGGAATGATCACATTCATTGTTAACCTGAGGAGCAAGCTTGTCTATTGTATATGTTCCTGTCTGTAGCCTATCGTTATTGTTGGTTTACACCCGAGTTGGACTTCCATCGAAGATAAGAGAATAAAAACTGATGCAAGCTGAATTTAATAAACGATTCGTGTATTTCTGTTTCCTTTACAGGCGATCTGGCGATCTGATGAAACATGTAATGGGAGATAGACTATTCTGAATCACTTCCAAGTTTGAGACATGTTCGGACACGTTTCGGTTGCGACATGTCTCAAAAGTTGGGACAAAGTCATGTTTGGGCTTAGACGTTTCATTTTGAAACATGTAGTCGGCCGTAACATGTTTCAGATTGACAGATGTGCATACAACACATGTTTCACTCTGCAGTGTGTCACATGTTTCAAACGGACACATGTTTGACGACGACATGTCCATATTGAGACATGATTAACACATATGAGGATGACACGTGTTTCAAATTGAAACATGAAGCCGTTTCCAAATGAAATATGTATGTACTCACATGTCCCAAAAGTTGGGACAAAATCATGTTTCATTTTGAGACGTTAAACATGTCGCCAATTTTTACAGTGTAGTGACTGAGCAATCACTGATCAAATCTAATAAGTGGTCAAAAAGTACCAAGGGAATTGGGAAGATTGTGTCTATACCACGTGAATAGAGAGCACATACATGCCTGTTTGTGAAATTCTTCTTTCACCAAATTACTTTAAGTAATACCTATATTCCAACTCATATAATGTACCACAACAACAAAAATAGATTAATCCTTCGTCACTTCGTTTCTGACACAGGTCTAACGATTTGGCATGGCGTTTAGCATTTTTAGGGCGTGAAAGTGTGTTTTATAAGAGAAAGAGAGAGAGAGAAAATTAAAGTATAACGTCGCGTTCAGCAATATAGCTAAAATCAAACAAAATTCTAAGTATTTCAACAAAAACACAACACACCAAAAACATGTACATACATTCAAACTTATGCAACAGGCCGAGTTCTTTCAAATAACCCAAAATACAGTCTTCTTTTACCCGACTAAAAGAATCTTCTAAGGTGTCTGCTTGATAAAATAAAATCTCTTACAATCGTAAAATCCACAGTCGATCAGAATATGTTTCACTGTGAGATCTACTTGGCATGGAATGCACCTTGGGACTGGTTCCTTTTTTAGTAAATGTTCTTGAGTTAATCGAGTATGACCGAATCTACATCTCCTGATTATGGCTTGATCGAAACGTTTCTGGCTACTCAGATGAAGTTTGTTATTATCTACAGAATGCCATGAAGATTGAAACAGCTTAAGGTACATAAAATACTGATATATCTTCTTATGAACTGAGCTAAGCTCATCTCCAGCCAGTTACATTCGCTAGTTTCTACTTGCTGATCGGAAACATGGCGTATTTTATAACCGATATATGTAGGGATATCCAGTAGATGTCAGTGGACAAGAAATAGTCAAATGGCTATTAATGATGGGTATTTATGAGGATTTCGTATGGGTTCAGTCCAATCTTCTCCTTCGTATGGCTCATAGAAGCCACATTGTCCGTTGACGGGTCTTCTTATATAATTTTACGCTTAGTGATTTTTCTGTCGGTGTTTCTAATTGAAGATAAATAACTGGGTCGTAATGACTATGCGCTCAACAAAGCAGAGTGATGGCGTACATTCAGTTAGAAAACATGAACCTTAAGGTTACAAACAGGCAAACTAGATAGATACAATGCGAATGTGGGTCATCCGGAGCCCCAAACCACTCTCTGCCGTCGGCAACAATAAACTCAGTTGTAATTCTCAACAACATATCCAAAACGAGGCACATCCAGTTTTATACTAGTTAATTGGCGTAGAGACTAATAATCATTATGGTATCATTCTCCAGAGCACAGCGGTGCATTATTTATACCAGAAATTTATACTCTATGTGTACGTTGGTCTGAAGGTGATGTTTATTTGAGCTTGATAGTAAAGCTTTTCTCGTCACTCTTGTTATGTTGTTTTTTACTACGAAATGGTGACTGTATTTTACGTAGTTCGAACATCGCCGCCTTGGTCGCATAGCGCCATCTGTACATTCATGCAAATTCACCGACAATGGATATATATTCTCTCTTTCAACATGTTGAACACGGCTATTTTCTCAAACAGAATTAAGGATGGATTCACCCGTAATGCTATACATATTGATAAAGAGAACAACAACTAGTTTGACATGTACAGTCCCGTATGCCTCACCACTGATAGTTTTAAATCTAATAGCCAGAAATATACAACGATCTGTGTCTTCAGGAAATATTATACCACACACAATTACTAAAGTTTGTCGAGATTGTATTGTATTTTTGTATTATATTTTTCGATTGTATCCTCCAGTGAACATAATCGAAACATCCACAGAACGGCTTTTCTTGAAACTCAACTACTTGGATAAAGGACTGGACATTATCAATTTACCACGAATCCTGAATAATCCAGAGGTACGCAGTACTGTACAAAACTATTTTAATTTCACAGAAGCCCCTTGCATTTTATATAAGTATACTAAATCTATAGCCACCAAAATATTCAATTACTCTAATGCTGGCAAGGAGTTTGACTGGAAATTGTACACGTCTGGAGGATATATAGTTGTGATTGTGAATCGTCAAACCTTATCTTTACATCATGCAGGCATTTGATGACTGGTTATCTTGATATAATGAGTGATGAAGACCTAAAAACAGAGGTCCGAGAAAAATTAACCTGAAAGCCGACCAGAAGATAGTCCTGACTGCATCGGGAGAGTATGTTATTGTGTGGTGTAGGCGGGAAATAGTTGAACCAACATACTCGCTGACTGGCTGAAACTCACCAAGAACAAGGTCGTTGAGCAAAACCAAGCATCAAGCAAAACAACTACTACAACTCACTTCGCAAGAAGTTATAGTAAATCTCGTCATAGTCCGAGCAGACAAAGCGCCAAATAATATAATATTCATACGTGAATATTACCAGGTGCTGGTTAAGGAATTGAATATAAGAACACCATCGCCGAATACGTCGACATACTCCCAAACAGCGTTCACTCTGGAAGATTTATTTAACAACCACAGAAACTTGTTCACGGAAAGAGGTATTTGTCTTCCAACCACCCATAACGAAGTGTACTGGACTCCCAAACTGCATAAATTACCTTTCAGAGCCAGACTCATTGCTGGTTCTAGAAGCTGCATCACCAAGCTTCTTATAAATCTTTGACGAGGGTCCTTCAGGAGTTAAAAGCATTTTGATAAAGCAAGGTATTGTGCCACTATTTCTAAGAACTCTGGCATTGGACATTGAAAAACTCAAAATGTCTTAAAGAAGAACTTGACGCGAAACGGCAAATACCCTATAGATATGTTTCCACATGGGATTTCTCGACTCTCTATACTACAACGCATAATCAGGTCCGCATGGTCGTCTTAGTTCATTGATGGCAACGCTGTTCAAGAAAACTGTTCGCTGACATATTTATTTCAGAAGTAATAAAGCAATATTTAGCTCTACTACATACAAAGGATATCATTCACTGAGTGTTTCTTTCTTTAAAGAGTTGCTTGAATTTCTCATTATTAATATCTATGTGAAATTTGGTAATACAATATATCAACAGCATATTGGTATTCCAATGTATACTAATTGTGCACCCTTTTGGCTGACTTATGTCTGTTCTCTTATGAATACGACTATATGCAGAGCTTTCAAAATCAGATATTTTCAAATCACAGTAAAAAATAATTTTCTTGCAAATTTCTTGAAATTTCTTAGATTTTCTTGAATTTCTTGAATAAGAAAAATACATTATTCCCTCTGTGATACAATGTTTAGAAAGTTCCGAACAATAATTATTATGACGTTTTGGGGGATAGTTTCTGGCAGTTATTGCGCATTTCCAAAGTTTATGAATCTGTTTCAATTTTTGTCTTGTCAGTAAGATATAATTTTTTTCTCAAACGAGAAAAAATAAGAAAAACCTTCCAATTTCTTGAAATGGGAGACTGACAAGAATTATTATCTTAAATTTTCTCAAAATTTTAAGAAATTGTAAGAAAATAATTCTTGTCAGTCTCCCATTTCAAGAAATTGGAAGATTTTTCTTATTTTTTCTCGTTTGAGAAAAAATTCATATCTTACTGACAAGACAAAAATTGAAACAGATTTATAAACTTTGGAAATGCCCAATAACTGCCAGAAACTATCCCCCAAAGCCCCGTACATATTCGGAACTTTCTAAACATTGTATCACAGAGGGAATAATGTATTTTTCTTATTTAAGAAATTCAAGAAAATCTAAGAAATTTCAAGAAATTTGCAAGAAAATTATTTTTTACTATCCTGTTTCTTCTCATTCACCAAACGCTATATAGACGATCTTCTCGCTGTGGATGATCGCTATATATGATCAGTCGCAATCAAAGCGTGACTGAGATACATAATACTCCAAATAACTAACTTTACATAGAAAATCGTACGGATTAAGAATACAGATCATCGATAAGGATTTTTGAAACATGATGTCTTGCCGGCATCATTGAAAACCGCCTAGTCAAACAACTAGCCTAGTTTTATGTATACTATAATTTATTCTTTTAATTTGATGCTAATACAATTATATGAATTAGGACTTTGGATTATGTACGCGGAAATTCTTTAATGTGCGACGGCGGGACATTGAATGACAAACTAGACGCTTGTATTGGGAACATGTGGCTTATACATTCATTTGGAAAGGGGAATGCTGGACAGTGATACGGATTTGATGATAAGAACATCATCATCTTTTGTCGGTATCATTGAGAAAAGTTTACCCGTTCCTCTCTTGCATGAAACTTGCTTGTGTTCATATATTACTTTCAATTTACGCCTGTTTGTATCTTGATGCTAGTAGGGTCTAACGAAATACCGTATTTCTAGAGTGGATGTGGTTAGTATCAGATCTGATGTTTATTTCGTCACCCTAATCACGGAATCTTTCATGTATCGTACACATGTATATATGCCAAAGACGTTATTCTGTGTGGCAAGGGATTTTATTGAAAGCAGTTATTTGTAGCCTACATAAAATAGTGGGCTAGAGTGACAATCTGTTCCTATTGGGCAATCTTTTGAATACATGTACTTTGATAGGGGATTCGATACGACAAATTGAGCTACAAAATGTATTTTATAATGTCTAACAAGAACATTATGGGCTTCCGTACACGCCCAAGCTATAACCCTTTAAAACATATTGCAGAAATTGATTTTGAATTGAATAGGCTTCTAATTAATCACCAGTTGCATATACTATAGTTTTGAAATCTCAAGCCATGATCCCTCGAGTTACTGCAATAACTAGAATTTAACCTGAAAAACATAGGCCAAGGTCAGTCAAAACGAAAAAAGCTTCTAGACAATCACCAATTGCAGATGTAGTATGAATTGGGAGAGTCTATTAATTGAGAGAGTCTAGATGTATTTCTGCAAAAGCTATAACCAGTATTCAAATTTGACCTAGATAAATTCGGTCAAGGTCAGTCATCTTCACTAGACTTCTGACCCATCGCCAGTTGAATATGCTATATGAATTTAGAAAGTCTGTCTATAATCTTTCAAGCGATATTGTGTTAACAAAGAAGATGAACAGACAGACGGACGGACGGCCCAGGCCGACAATACCCTTCGTCCAAACTTGCCAAAGGTGTAAAATCAGTAAGCTTAGATTTATTCATCATCACATTCCAGATCGAGTCTGAACCGTACTTTTAGTTCAATGATTTACTGTATTTTCAATCAGTGATGGACGACGGCTGGATTATGAATGACGGACTAGACGCTTGTAATTTGACCTTTGACATAAAAATGAATAGGGTTCCTCGTTGAGCCATGCGTAAGGTATATCCAAAGTTTGGTACCAACCCATGACATAGAACTGGAGATATCGCACAGACAAGTAAAGGTTAACAGACGGACAGACGGATAAAACTCGTGATCGCAATATATGATCTCGCCTATCGACGGGCGTATAAGACGTTCGACACATGACTCTAACCCTTTGGATTGAAACAGCCTTGGCATGATTCAAAACTTGGAACTTCCCATACGCTTCAGCTCTCCGTTCATGTCCAGTTACTTGTATCAATATATAAACATATCAGAAAGCGTACATAGGTATCCTATCAATGCCTTAACCTACGTTTCCATAGTCTAATTGGACGTGGGTGTACTGGCATATGATTCCCTGTTCATCTGGTTTGCCATTCTGGTGTAGACCGAGGGATGTGGTGATATCTGTTATATGCCCCAGAATGAACTTTCGACCATCAATCAGCCAACCGACCGCTGTCAGATCACGGAAATCAACATTTGTACGGATGTTTCTCTTCAATGTTTTGTCCTCTGTGCATTTAACGAATGATTCTCTGGAAATACAACGGATATGGAGGTGGGCCATGTAAAGTAAAATTGGCCTGCCTGTATTTTTTTTTGTCAAATTTGCAGCGATATAGTTTCTCTGCTAAACTACATGTACATTTTAGTCGATGGCGGTGCTCAGTTTCGAAATTCGCAATTGGTTGCACGATATAATTTCCAGAATTAAGCAATCAGAATGTTAATGATATCAAATATGATCCAGGAGCTGGGACCCAAATTTTCACTTTTTGTTCTTTTATATTATATCCCAGTAAACTGACTTAAACCCATTCGTGGCATCTGATGTACGATCCCATCTGAAGTTTGGAATATGTCGATCCGAATATACCACGTTAGACCAGTCAGGTCTATTTAGACTTCACGAAAATCTCAAAATTGACATGAATCTGATTTTTAAAAGATTGAGTCGGTTTGCCTCAAAATACCCTACGATTCTAGGGGGTATTTCGAAGCCATGTCGCTCCTAGTAGTGATATATCGCTTGCGAAATATGACACAGAGCCGTAATGAATAAAACGACCGACCAAGTAAACAGATCAAATAATTTCCGCTCAGACAGAAATAATCAAAGGAGATAGACAAAATCGAACATGATCAATATGTATGTACACACGTGTCAGTGTATAACTTCTCTTTGGGCGTGAAATAATAAGGGTCCGCTATCCTCCGTATCAGCCAAGTCAGGTATAACCCCAGCGTCTTCATATAACAAAGGAAATAACACTTTGATTGGTATCCTTAATCAGGGGAGAGAAGGTAGAGACTGTAATAGTGATGACGGAGATTTCGTCTCAGATAAGTGTCATAGATAAGACTTCAATTTGATTTGTCAGTCCAATCAAGTCAGTCATTCGCAAAGTTGTTTTCTAAAGAAAGATTCGTTTCCGTTGAACTTTTGCAGACATAAACCAAGGCATATTTTAACATATAGTGATCACAGCAATTGTGGTCACAGAATAATGGCCTTGTCATCGAATGTCCTCAGCAACAGATACAACTGTAATTTCAATACACTGAAAATCCTTCAATCATAAGCCTTGAAATTTGTTGTGCTGAAATTCGATGGTAATGTATTGAAAACCGACCAACCCAAAGCGCTTATATATCAATGTATTGAAAATCAGCCAACCGCATGCTTCCATTTTTAATTCACCCAGTGAAACGAGGTTGCTCTTGGTGGTTTGCCCTATGGTTGGTTGATTGGTTGATTGGGCACTCCATCGTAGTACATTGGGCACTGGTCATGCAGAGTATGCCGTGCAACCCTATACTGATACTATACTCAACCACTATATAACATCGTATTACAAATATTTCAAAGAAATGATAAAAGTGTCGTTTTTTATCCCGCTCCATTTATATCTGTCGGAGAAAACATGATCGGCAGGCCCCAATCTCCCGACGACAGTTACGATATAACCAGTAAAAATGGCTATGCAAGTTAACGTGACCGAATTTAACTCTACTGAACGAGCTGAACAATATCTAGGCCAAGAATCGAGGCACTAAACGGGACCCTTCTGTGCGAGTTCTTTCGTTGTATTTCCAGTTTTCGTTGTATTTCTACTGTTTCATCAAATTCACAAGACCCTGAACGGGATTTTAGTTGACGCAGTATCAAAAGCATGCTGGATTTTAACTGATTTGAATTCCCTGTGTACAGTAGTGTATTCCCTGCCTATGAGGATTCTAATTTAAGTGGCGGAAGAGGTCCAACGAGATGTTACGAGATATCGTATTTTTGTCTAGTGAAATCAATCGCGACACCCCATGGCCGGTTAGTTTTGAAACTTCTTTTTTTTTTGGATAAAGGGCTGGATACATCCGCAGATTCCCATAACAAACATGGCGCAGTGGTTGGCAACGCTGTGCCTAATTATTTCAAGTTCACTGAGCCACCGTCTCTTTATTACCAGTAAACTAAGTGAATAACAAGTAATATTTTTAATTACTCTAAAGCTATCACAGAGGATGACTGGAACGAATACACTTCCGCTGCCTGTGGCTGTGAGTTGTCGACACATATTGTGACTGGCAACCGGGATATAGTGTGCAATATGGACAATAAGATACTCATGGGACCAAATATAGACGGCCGATTAATATCATTCTCATGGCCACCAAAAGTTATTCCTAAGTGCAGTTTAACAGTGATCGAAGAGAGTAAAAGTATATACTACAGTACTTGCTGACTGGTTGGTTCATGCCAAAAGGAAGGTTGTCTACGCTATCAGCCACAGCGACAGAAATACCATTCCTGTCTTGCACGTTGAGAGATACCATGATGGAAGAAGTCATGCCGACCTCCAAAATAAATTCGTTAATTTATCAGCAGACACGGACCAAATAATATAATATTTCTATGTAAATATCACTAATTCTAAATGCTGGTTGAGTCGAGTGAAGCTATTCCACCTCTTTCTGTATCGACTTCCACTGGAATAACTTTTGAAGATATATCTAAAAAACACAAGCAGTTCCACAAAGAAAGAGGTATGTGCATTTCTACCCCTCATACAGATATACCGAAAGATTATTGGACTCCCAAACTGCAAAAAACATCACACAAAGCCAGATTTATAGGTAGTTTCAGAAGTTGTACATTAAAATTATGTCCACTCTGTTAAAAAGAACCCACGAGCAGGTAAATCATTTTGGGGGTATTATTCAGATTCAGATGTCGAATGCATGTGGATACCTAAAAACTCAAAAAGTCGTACGGAATAACTAGACAGAGAAGGACACATGCCATATAGACATGAATCTACGTGAGATTTCTGGACTATCTATATTACTATTCCTCATCAGGAACACTTTAGTTCATTATTATCGATGTTCAATAAAACTGGCCACCGGTATGTCAATATCAGAAGCCATTAGACTTACTTCAGTTCTACTGTAGGCAAGGATATATCTTCATTGGGATGTATCTTTGTTGATAGAGTTGCATGCATTTCTCATTAACGATAACCATGTGAAATTCTCAATGGATACAAATTGTGCACCATTTTTGGGAGGCCTATATCTCTTCGTGTATGAATACGCCTGTATGTTATAAGGAAGTAATTATTCCCCTATCCCTCATAATGGTAAATAACATCATTAAATAAACGAAATCTACTTTAAGGAAACCAGAACAATAATTCATTGACATTGCATGTTCAATTCGCAATAAATCCATGATCACCTAGTCTGCATGCAAACACAGTGTCGACATGTTCAAATTTCACCGAAACAAGGGATGCATGATCTTCTTACTTCCGGGTTTTAGACAATCCTGGAATTCCACGGCCCGTAAATATTGCCAATACGCCTTAATTTCGAGGAGGAATTCACAGACAATATTTTGCACTCATTCACGGATTTTCAACTACTAGCACTTTATTTAAATATCATCCAATGGTATAGCTAGCCTATACAATAGTCCAATACATTACCGAAAGGCTGAATTGGTGCATTGGTTCTTTTGTTTTTAACGTGTTTACAGAAATTCTCAAAGATAACCACTACAGAGCCTGCTCTTCCTCATTCACCAATTCGCCTACTAATACAAGAATGAACAGGGCTTCCCTGTTGTCGAATTTACAACAGATATCATTACAAAATATGACACGGTTAACTCCTCATTTCTGGATAGCAATGTTTCAGAATTAACTACATAGGGCGTATACATATCTCGCCTGGTAGCATTTGCAAGAACATGCGCTGACCGTGGCGATTTTAATTAACGCTACAGAATATTACTGATGAAACTTGTCAAACAGGGCTAAACACCTCCATTTAAATTCTCTAATATTTTGTGGTAAATATCGTACACTGACCTCGAAATACGATCGTATCGTGCGAGATCTCTGGCGACACGTTGTCTAATTTGTGTCTTATTCTGCTCAACCAGGCGAATATCGTTTGAATATCATGTGTTTTGGTTTATACAACGTTTATTACACAAAGTAATTGGAGCACAGTGAGCGCAGCTCATTAGTGTGTCTCCTAAAATAAATTGCTTTGACAGAAAACGTTGCGGTCCCAAATACATATATAACAATTATTCTTTACAGAAAACATTGTAATACGGTAGGTATATATACTTGATGAGCGGCTTGCCGGTTATTGTGATATAATTCGGTATTATAATAGCTTGATAGAACGAGTACAAAAGTAAAAGGCATACTAACAGGGTGTCGTCAGCTATGATCAGTGTCCGTGCGAGTTAGCCACCAGATGATATGAATTGAACAAGTTGGAGGCCGCGGTCTAGGTTAATCCATTCTTTTTGTTTCCTCAATAAAAGTGCCAACGTGAATTTGTATATTTATATTTTCCTGCTCGGTTTTATTTTTGTCACCCGTAAGAAGATTATGACATGGGACTAAATGAACATTACTGTAGATGGTAGACAAGTTTGCAAATATTTTTTGACGCGGAACAGTGAACAAGGGACAATCAAGCAAGAAATGTTTGGCGGTCTCATCGCGGAAGCCACATGCACATGATGTAGTATCCGACAAGTGATTATTAAACAGGTGGCGCTTTAGGTTGCTACAACCATTACGGATGCGGCAAAGTTGTATGTTTTGTTTCCTAGGACCAACATAGTTCCAAGGGGGTTGTGTAGGCTTTTGATGCATTTGGAAGTGCCGTTTGAATTGGGGAAGGCTCGACATATTGCGTACAAAAGAAGGTAAACTATTCCAATCTCGAACAGTAGCTAGAAAGAAAGAATTTCGAAGAAGCTCAGTACGGCATCTATATGAATTGTGTGTGAATTGACCTGTGTTGCGAATATTGTATGGATTTCTGTCCGTTGTAGAGGGTGGGAGTCGTCGATTTAGGGTTGGAAGGACAAGATCATGAACTATTTTAAATAGCATCAGGAGTCGATGCATTCGTCTTCTGACAAGTAACTGTTCGAAGCCAGACTCCGAATACAAAGTCCGAGACGAGGAACTGCGTGTGAGGCCCGTAATAATTCTTAGGCATTCTTTTTGAATATTTTCTAACTTATTTACATGGATATTGTCTATATTGTCCCAGATGATGTCAGCATATTCCATGCATGGTCTGATAAAACTTTTGTACATGATTTCAAGACTTTTTCTATCTAGGACGTACTTTAGACCTCGCATGAGTGACAACTTACGTTGAGTTGTAATAATCAGGTTTTCAATATGGTTATGCCAGCTCGCCCTGCTATTGAAAGTCAGCCCAAGATGTTTGTGATTGAGCGAAGAGACTACAGGATTGTTAACAAAGTTAATATCAACAATGGTTGGTTCGGCTTTCCTTGAAATTAAAAGGGAGATAGGTTTGAAAGCATTAAACTGAACTAGCTATGTGTTGGACCAATTACTTATTAAATTTAGATCATGATTAATGCTGGGTGTCGCATTGTTAAGTTGGTCAGAAATGATGTACAAACATGTATCATCGGCAAATAAACGTATGTTGTTGATTATACCACGTGGAAGGTCATTAATAAAGAGCAGGAAAAGAAGTGGTCCAAGTACAGATCCCTGGGGAACTCCAGCGTGTATACGAAAGGATCTGGATTCTCTACCGTTTAGCACTACTCTCTGAAATCGATTTGACAAATAACTCTCCAACCACCGTAGAATACTACCAGAAATTCCAAACTGTTTGAGTTTTTGGATCAACCCTCAATGCCAAACTCGATCAAAAGCTTTGGAAATATCAAAAAAATAAACTGAATTTCTTTATGTTGGTCTATGGCTGTGACTATGTCGTCATATATTTCGAACAGTTGTGTAACGGTCGATTGCGAAGGAAGAAACCCAGATTGGTGCTGGGAAATGTCATGTTTAACATAGTTATATATACAATGAGCCACTAGTCGCTCCATAACTTTACTAAGACAGCTTAGAAGTGAAATTGGGCGGTAATTTGAACAGAGTGAACTATCGCCTTTCTTAAAAATCGGTGTGACGTTTGCAGATTTCCAGCAGTCAGGGAAAAGACCAGAAGCTAATGACATGTTAAAGAAGCGCGCAAGTACCGGAGCCAAAATTGTTTTGCCTTCTCGAAGACATCTGGGACTAATCTGATCTGGACCAACAGATTTTGTGACATCAAGATTAGAAAGGATTTCAAATATATCGTTAGCCGAGACTTCGAGGTTAGTGAGTGTATTTTCAGTGTAACGTGTCAAAGGTGGCAGTTTAGAGTTAGAATCGTTTAAAAGGGTGATGTCAGTAAAGAATTCGTTCAATAAATCTGCCTTGTCCTTGCTGTCGTAGGCGAAAGTACCATCTTCACGTTTCAGTGGAGGAATTTCGTTAAAGGTCGAATTATTATCTTTCAATAAAGATTTCCCCAGTTTCCACCAATATTTTGAACCTATTTGACCAGCTGCAATTTTCTCAGCTATCTTGTGCTTGAAGTCATTCTTAGCGGATCGAACTAGTTCGATAACGTAATTACGATGCTTGTTAAATGCCGCAATATCGGAAGCAGTTTTCGTTGTTCGGCACTTTTTATACAGTTTGCCTCTAATTCTTATTTCATGTTTCAATTTATTCGTAATCCACGGTTTGTCGTCAGGTCTGACAGTCACGATTTTGTGGGGAATACTTTTAATGGATGCATCTTTAATATTTTTAGAAATTTTCTCACATAGGTCATCGATTGTTAGTGTGCCAACCGGTAGGCTCCAATCTGAGTTTGCTAGGATGTCATTAAATTCGGACCAGTCAGCGCGATTGTAGTGCCTTACAGTACGTTTGATAGCTTCGGAATACGTGATCTTAGGGTAACATAGGTGGCACAGTGATCACTGCAGATAGGCGCAATGACCCCACTATCAATAACTAATTGGTATTTGTTACATATTACAGGATCTAATAATGAATTTGAGACTGGTCGTGTAGCTTCAGTGATCAGCTGGTTGAATCCAAAGCTGGCTATTAAGTCCTTTAAATGATGCAGGGAGTCGTCAAACAGGTCTTCGTTCAAATCTCCGATAATTACCACGTTTCTACCAGGATTGGCATCGAGGACAGATTCAATATTTTCTAATATGATTTGCCATTTATCGACAGTTGTTCCAGGTGGTTGGTACAAAGTAGGGTGTTGAAGGAGTCATGTACCTCTATCCACACCATCTCAAGGTCACGATTTTCATACTCTTTCCGATATCATGTGTTTTACATCACCATGGCGTTTAAATGAATAATCTTACTAAAGTCATGACTGAGATACATACTCCGCTTGGAAATTTAACTGAATAAAGAATAATGGACAGTGATTAAGATTTTGTTAAAAGAACATCATCATGTCTTGCTGACATGACTGAAAGCGAGTGACCGTTACTCTCTTGTAGGAAAATATTTTGTGTTTTATTATTTCAATTTTTGACGTATTTGGAATTTGTGCTAGCTGCCATATCGGTATATCGGAATATTAAATGTCTGATCTGACGTTTGGTATGTTCACTTTTTTCATATATTAATTTCCACGCGCAAGTAACGGCTGATTACCATTCTCGATTGCAGCACTATACCATATGTGGATACTGTTGGAAGCCAGTTAAGCTCAGCACGTTGTGTTGAAGCTCACCTTCAGTGGAAATTCCGCAATGTTTCACAGATTCGGTAATATAACCCTGAACGCTTCACCACTCATCAGTCTTCCAAACTGACGTGTGACAAAAAAAAATCTGGAGAAGATTAACTGCACACACTTCAACAGAGTTAATCAATCTCCGAGAACAATTAAGATTAATTATTCGATTAGTGGAGCGAGAACGGCTAAGGTCTGGCGTAATATGCAGACAAAACGTCAAATTCAGCAAGCGGTATAAAAACGACAGAGGATTTCTCTGAATGTTCCAGTAACATGCAATTCCGAATCCGAGAAACAAACGTTACAGGCATCAGGCCAACGTTTTAACTATCCTCGTATTGAACCACACACACACACAGGATAAAATATGACCAGAATACCGTGTTTCTGCTTTAACATTATCTTTTCGGTTTCGATTGGTCTAGTATGTCGTCTAATTTAACCACTGTTTCAAATTCTTCTCTTAAATTTTTTCCTTGTCTTAAATGTTTATCATCTGTCTTTTAGCTGCAAACTCCAGTGGAGGATAGAATACACGTATATTTAAGAAATAATATTTTAATAGGTGTGCTGAATGGTTACTTTACGCACGGTTAGTGTGGTAATGTTGCGCCCTTGCCCGAAAATTTTAAGTTTCCCACATTAACCGTGCGCAAAATAACCATTGAGTACGCATATTAAAACATTCTATTCTATTGCACTACTCAAAATATTATCAACCAAGATTATTATGAAAGGTTGAAATACACAGTAAACTTTTCTCTCCTTTGTTAAAAAAATTTCGATCACTGATATTGGCACGATGCTCCCGTCTAAGTTGGCTTTCAGTGGATTTCACTAAAATGGTGAGTGATTCTGGAACATACGTAGATATAGGTCTATTTGCGTCGGTTTTTCAGTCAATTTTACAGTGAAAAAATAGAAGTGTCATGAAATCCAGTTTATAGATAATTGAACAATTTGGCTGTTCTAAAAATACTTAAACGCCAGAGCATAAAGTATGAAAATGTGTGAGCTACTGTGCTATTAGAAATCCCGGAATTGATCACTTTTCTCGTGATAGATGAAACCTCTCCAAGAAAAAGGGGGTAATGTTTACAACGACGCCCGTGCATCTACAACTAATTAGCGACGTTAGTATATATCAGCCTGTTGGGTAGTACGACTTTTTGCCAGATTACATCATTATATATTCCCATTACCAATAGATAATATCCCCTGGGCAACATTATTAAAAAAAACTTCATAAGCGCCTTCATTCGATGTTATTGCTGTTGATTTAAGTATTTATAGAACTGGAATGTAAATGATTGATGAAATCAGTGAAATAGATATGTAGTGATACCCTCGCCGTGATCTTGCGAGACATGTGAGATTCATCAGATTAATGTGATTTTCGGTGAATCAGGCAAACATGCTGGCGCACACAAAACAATTTCAAGGCTAAAATTTCACTCATTGAAATCAGTATTCACCAAAATAGTGTCACCTGCAGAAAGAATTGATATAGCAATTTTAACATGTGCACAATCGTGAATTCGGACCACCAGGGGTGATTCAAGCTCTTAGACAGATGCTATATTTTCATCGTTATTGAATACAGTTGACCGCTTCATCTTCTAAGAGATTAGATTTGTTTCCATCGGATGAGATAAGTCGGTGCTAGGAGCCATGTGATTATGCAATTCAAGATGTCCACATGAACAGCTACAATAAAATCGAAGATGGGATACAAATTATCACAGGGATAAGTTTTCGTTCTTCTGATGTTATTAGAAATATGCAGTAGGTAATTTGGCCTGTGGGGGTCAAATTACTTTTCAGTACGTCGGCCTTATTTTCCACCACCCTTTTTATGTTGAGTTTAATTAATTGCATTATATTTACTTCAAACATGAGGATTTGGGTGCTGAATGTGATACGAATAGATCGTCTATAAACTCGGACAAGTTGGTTACGGTTAACCATTACGTACACAGACATAGCTTCTTGTATTCCCTTGATCACCAGATGTCGGTTGAATAGTTCAATAACCATGGTCACGTGGGCGTGGTCAAAGGCAATTCTGTTCACATATGAATATTCGTCATCCAAATATCTCCATAATTCCCATAGGTAGTATCCATCTCAATGACCGGATTGTTCGTTGCCGAATTGAGCAGCTTTAACCACGAACATTCATACATGTATAACAAAGACTGAAGTGCATTTCCAACCATTTGAATACACTATCCTTGGACTGATCCCGAGATTGTCAAGCTTTCATTCAAAGAACGGCATAGTCGGTGATCGGTAGGAAATCAGTCTATGTCGGGGGACATAAAACTGTCAAAATGGATATAAATCTGGATTTTATGAGAAGAATTCATCGACCAGCCGTATTACGGCTCACTGATTTAACACTTCCAGTTGATGGTTTGTTTGATGGCATTTTACCCCGAATGGTGTCCACGACTATATATCTGTTTTGAACACAATCCTGAGTAGTATAATGACTAAAACGCCAACCGAGCAGACAGATGAATTAATTTCGAAACAGTGAACATGAATCTCCCCTTATGTAAGTCGGCAGGTTGACCAAAGAAGATAGACAAATCTGTTTTTGTCAGTAGCAAGCGTCAGCTTCGACATTCAGTACTTTAGCCGTCGTCCATAAAAGAATTTTCGTAATAATTGAAAGACCTAGTCCTTATGACAGCAACAATACCAAACGTGCACGAAATCAAAATAATAAAACACACAAGAGGTTTTCGTAAAAGAGAGAAATGGTCAACAGTTCTCAATGATGTCCGCAAGACATAATGCTATTCTATACATAAAATCCTAATCACTGACCATTATTCTTTATCCAAGTGAATATCCAAGTTGTTTTCAGAGTATGTATGTCAGTGACGCTTTGATTGTGCTTGTTCATTTGAACACCATGGAGGTGCAAAACGCATGATATTCAAACCACCCCCTATAGCGCCGTCAAACCACTCCAAGCCCAGGGTTATTTAGACACATGTTACGAAACGTAGCGATGGAGATCTTGCACACTACGATCGCATTTTACTGTTAGTGTACGACAAATTTCTGTAATAAACATAATATTATGCCTTTTGCAATTTCATCAGTTTCTCTCCATATACGCTCAGATCCCGCGCAACTCATTCCCAGAGCAAAAAGGTAGATGGGCACTGATAATCATTAGCACATGAATGAATGGATGGATGGATGTACTTGGGCACTCTGTCGCACCGCGATGGGCACTGGTCGTGCAAACACACTGTGCATCCCGTTTTTGCCAACCCGCCCTACACATATTCTAAGATAAGTGCAAATGAAATTTCTTCTTCAGATAAGCGTCACGGATCTGCAACTCTGTCAGCTCCGATTCCTACTGATATTCACAAGATTCTACTATATAAAATCTAAATATAGCGATACAACGTTTGCTATGATGGCCAAAATGTATTCCATATTGATGTTGAACAGAATATGATAATGGTCAAGCGTCAGATCCGACATTCAGCAGTCAGCCCTGGTCCCTGGAGAATTGGTTTGTATAATACTGCTGGCGGGATGAAAACACTTCTATGATAATTATAAAGAGATATCTCGATATCAAAGAACATTGTGTGAAGTGCATGTACCAAACAAGTGCTAGACAAGTGAAAACTAAGTTTTCCTCGCAGTATTTGGAACTCAACGAAGCTTTTGTAATATATGTACATCTATCAGCTTTAAGTAAATATGAAAGAGCGTTGATGGTTTCCTTTGAGCTCAACTTCTGAATATTTTGCGTTGCTGTGAGGAACAAAACCGAAAACAAATCCAGCCTATTGACGAACACTTTCCTTAGCATCACAATCGAAAAAATACAGTTTCCAGGAAAAGATCGAGAGACAATTGAGAACATATCGACCAAATATAACCTATGTTACGAAATTAAGTTAAATTTATAGCCAAGCCAAATAGTAGACCATCGAAAATCACGCAAATAATAGTCTCATGGTGTGTGATATCGTGACTTTCGACCATTATATGGTCCAATATGATTCTCGCTGCATGAACAAAAAACAATTGAATTATTCTTAACCCACTGTTAACATATTTCTCCTCTGTAGAAGTACATCACATTAACCGAATATAAAACTCAGTATCTAGCAAAAGTAACGATAGGAGAGGGGGAACATATCGACCCAAAGATAATATTGATTAGCCTTCATTAGGACAATCCATTGGCCTTACCTATGAGCTGGCATAGCTCAAATGGTAACAGCAACTCTACAGATTAGAGGAATCAAGAATTGATTCCCACTGACTGCTAAATTATTCTTTTTTTTTGAAAATAACTCCATATATAGACATTGGACAATAGCCATTTGTGCACAGAGAAAAGGGTTTAACCTGCATTGGGATAATCCACGAGAGCATTGCCCACGAGCCGATATACCTCAGATGGAAAAGCAACTCCACTGATTGGAGGGATCGTTGGTTGGCTGGACCAAATTACTACTCTCAAGACTACCACTTCGGACTATCTCTGGTCTCCGTTTTTTTTTATCGAGCACATGTACTAAATTCTACTGTTATTTTTATATGAAATTCTTATTTTCATCGTGATTTGTATCTCCAATTATCTTGTTAGATAGAATAAATGACTATGCTAGGCACTGGAGTGAGTTGTTATTCGAGTTATTGCCATAAAAGAAAAATGTCATGACCTCAATCATGGTTTGAGGGCGCCTGAAGAATTAATTGTGTTCAAATGAGTTCAAGTCATTGTTCATAGAATTCTTGTCTCAACCATAGCTTGATATCATGTAAAAAATTGTGTTCAGGTTCGTTGTTTTGTAAAACTACTCACTATCCATTGTATATAGAGTGTTTAGCTTGGAACATTAACTGTTTTATTCACCCTGTATATATACTCTTAATCAACTGCTATCTGTTTATTCCTGACGATGGTATAACCTGTACCGAAAAAAAGAATATCACAATGACTTCACTTTTCGGAGTTACTTTCATACTAGTTTATCTTGTTAATTAAGACAGGAAGTTTTTTATTATCTTCCAAATTGGCCGCTTTTCAGTGAAAACATTCATGAACGGATGTTTATATTACATAGTAAAGGCATATCTGATGAAGAGAGAGGCTCAATACATATCCAAGCGTCTAGTTCGTCATTCAATATACAACAGTTGTCCATACAAGAATTTTCGTGTCTTTAATCCAAAGACATGAAACGTTTCTTCCATAACTCTCCTTGCCATGCAAACGTGATGATAACTATTGACCTCTCCACTAATACCATCGATAATCACGCAGCTAATAGTCTCATCTTTTGTGATATCGTGACTTATGGCTATTCTATGGCAGCACATTGTGGTAAACAGGTGAATGTTGTATAAGTGTTGAATACTGTTGGAAGCTAAGCTCATTACTTGTCAGTGGTAGGTTGCGTATCAGTGATAACATTATATTGTTCCCCGGTGGGCAATATACGCCTACGCTCTACAGCACTCATCTTTTACTTCAGAAGTATCACATCTTCTTCATGGGAAGAACGGAGGATTGAGACAGCCGGTATAATTAACCCCTTGGGATAAGCCAGCTTTATTAGTGAAAGTAAAATGGTAAAAAACAGTCTGTGTTACTATGCTTCCGACTATGCAATCGATAAGAAGATGTATAGGATTGATCTCATTTATGCCCTTCTTTAGTGGCTGATAAGTAACGGAAACAAGGAAATGTTCTAATGATGTAAACTTCGAATTCTTCCCGTAACCCAGAATGGTACCGCCATGTGCGAACACTACTTTTCCTGTTATAAACCAATACAATATGGTGATGATCGTACAAAACTACACTCCTATTAGATTTTTTCTTTTAATTTCTCTTTTCGTTTCTCTCTTGGGTTCTTTTGGCAACAGGGCGACTATCTCTAAATGGCAACCTTTTTAAAAATAACTTAGTGATTATTTACTTCATGGCAATTTCTTTAAGTGACATTTCAAATCAATCCTAGCGATTCCCATGGAAACCATGTGAACTTACAAAACAGGACTATACCACCGAGTCCATCCACCAAAATTTTCTCAGATATGGATATACATATCGCTTTCGGATAGCAAAATATGAGCGTAGAGTGTAAGATCTATAGCTTTGCGTTTCGTATCTTATGTCTACTTCCAATTAATCCAGGGCAAGGGGCCGTATGAACCCATGTACTTCAAGATCCCATGATGTTCATATGAAGAACCACAATCAAAGCCTGACTAAGATGCATCAATCTCTAAATGTCGACTTTACAACGCAGATCATATGGAACGGACATTTGAGTTTTAAAATATCATGGTGTTTGCTGGCATCATAGAGAACTGTGGACTGCTTCTCTCTTGCATGAAACTAGCGTATGTTTATGCATACTATGTTTTCTTTCAATTTGCTGTTAATGCTGTTATATGAAATGGGCCTTTCAATTATGGTCGCAGAAATTCTTTAACGGACGACGGCTAAAAAATAATCAGACCAATAACAACAATTCTAGAATAATTAGTTGTAATGTTATAGACTTCAATCTCCCCCTTGGGCTGCAGTGTGGGTACTGGCGTCTGATTTGTCCTAGTAATTGTTGATGGCGTTGATGGTAATCGACTCCATAAGCTGAAGAACACATTCGAGCAGAACGTAAAAAAGTGAAATTGAGATTCCAAACCCGTATCGTGCATTCGTTTCTACAGTTTTAGACGATTTGCCATGTTGTCGACTCTATGATATGCATTCGTGGTAGAGCGGTGTTTCCAATACGTTCATTTGACATCTCCTTGAAAAATGAAAGGATCTAATTTCGGGTCGTTTATATGCGCTAATGTCGATACGATTATTAGTCCAAATTGGCTAGGAAATATCAAGTGTATTTTGCCAACATGAAACTGTCAGAGTGGCCATAAATCTGATTTTATGAGGCGTCTGCTTCGACTCACCTCAATATGATCCATTGATTGCAAAATTCTCTTCGACGGATCTTCAGGGAATTTTCCCCCTAGTAGTGGTTCAGTCGTTGTACATAAGTGAAAATACGAACAGAGCAGTAATAAACAAAGGGTCTACTGAGCAGACAGTTAACACACAGGATAATAAAAATTCATCAAAGGAGAATTGGGGTAAAAAATGGAACTTAATCATTGAGTGTCGACTATTTGTTCCATCGCCAATTCTTATGTTCATCCTTAAGTATTATTATTATGTACATGTACGTGGCGTAATGTCATGTTTTACTATTCTTTTTCATGCTATAGTTATGCAGTCAGTTTGTATGTCAGAAACTACAATCTCGTCAGGTCCCAAATCTCCAAAACGCTTGAGAAATTTAGATTTCTGTTTTCCTATTCGTTATTGATCATGTATTCGTTATTGACCAGAGTATTCTGAGTCGGTATTGGAAATCAGTGAATAAATTTAAGAAAATATATCACTTTGATCGTAAACCCCAAATCTTATTTCCATCATTAATTTTACTATCACTTTTCCTATTCAGGACACTTTTCCTATTCGTTATTGATCATGTAGACGTTGTGCTAGTTTTGTTATACACTGTGGAAGTAGATGCTGATTACCTCTGCTTCTTATTGATCGAAGTTGTGTTAAAAGATAGGCTGTCTGGCAGTGATAATTATATCATGTTTTATAGTGTGGATAATATACGCCTTATCGCTATACCACTGTCTTCTAAAACTGAGAGTTGTGCTGGCTCTGTTGACATTTAAATAGAGATACTTCAACAGTGTTGAATAATGGCCATGAAAGGTTAGGATTGATTAGTGGAACTGAAACCGCAATTATTCCACACTGTTTTGCAATAAGACTTCCTGCTAAGAAGACGAACACGGCTGAGAATTGATGTGTTTTCCCTGGACAACGTATGCGGCACGCACTAAACATATATTTATAGTCCCAATGGTAGCGTCAAGTGTGAACGATGCCCATTCGGATCCATACCGATGCTCTCAGTACATGACTTCTCAGCAGTGTTTATTGTTCTACTTTATTTTCCTGGGTATAAAAGTCTTTATCGTCTGCTGCCTCGACTTTCAATATGCAACGATTGCCAATTATTCTAGAAATCTTCCTCTTTTGAAAACTGATTGACCAATTCAATACACAAACATCTTTGATGTTTTCGGGAGTTCTGCAGTTCAAAACAAGCTAAATTAAAGGTAATGTGACTCAGCCGATTATCTAGATCGTACATTATATTTCAGTTGATAGCGTCTGCAGCAGCCCCATGCTGTTTTCGTCCAATTAATGCCAAACGGCATTATTACAAATTTTACACAATAAAGACTCATCAGGCTGTTCTATCTTTCTGAAGTTATTGTATTTTGGTTTGATGCTTTGTGGATCGCTGCCATTAAACTAGTTTGTATGTGATTCCGCTTTACCGTAGCCGTATATAAACCATGTAATAAAAGATCATCATATGCATACGATTAGTCAGAACCAAAGCGTTACTGAGTAGATGCATAATCTCCAAAATTCAGTATTCAGTTGTAGTCGACTAATGAACTTCCGCGTCGATAACGAAAAACCTGCATCGTGCTGCAGTTATCACCACATGCATCAAAGGAAAATCTAAGCAAGATAGTGGAAAAGAGATAAGCTATTAACAGGTTTCAATACTTTCAGGGAGATATGTTCTTTACGTAATATCCTTATTACTGTGAGTAGGTATGCTTTTATCCAAATGAATTTCCAAGTTGTTTTCTAGAGTATTACGTATTTCAGTCACAATGAGAAACGTTACCCTGAGAACGGTTGGTAATATTCATTTTACGCAAGATAGCGATAAGCAGTTAAAAACAGGATCACCATGCCAACATCATTCAAAATTGTTGACCGAATCTCTCTTGAAATTAACCCATAACAGGCATTCATTAAAGAGTTAGAGAAGGTTTTCCGACTATCGACTGAGAAACGATTTAATCGACTGCAGCATACCAATGTGTCCCGAACTTAACGACTTAAAGAGCAAGAGTGAGATCCGATATTCAATATTCACCTGTTGTCCATAAAATAATTTCCACGTCAATAATCGAAAGACCTATTCCTACGAAGTAGGCTACAGATCGCAAATTGTCCGGTAAAGAGTCAGTCCATACGAATCCTTTCGTCGGCAAAATAAGGAGAACCGTTGACATTAGAACCTTGATTTTTGGCATGAACGTGCATTAGGGCATTGTTACCAGCAAGTTCTGATTTATAATTAATTTTTTATTATTTATTGATGACTCGAGTGCACTGTCATACCCATCAGGAACCCTTGGCTGTATTCTTCACTGTGACTTTTAAGCGCCTGGGACTAACTTCGGCCGCCCAGCACTAAAGCAAAAAAAAAAATGATGCGCCCAGCTCTCGAAAATATCAGTAACTTTAATGGTACTTGCCAAAATATTTCCAGGTAGCTCCGCCATGTTTTCCCTAATAGTCCACGCCACGCTTCCCAAACATCTGCCGTAAATTGTTGGAAATATTCAACAATATTAAACTGGAGATTCCTGAGTAATCTATTTTTAGCCTAACTTACATTGTAATGTTGACACACATTCCGATACCACACACATTCCGATAGTATCCGTTTTCACTCATTTGCTGGTCTTGGAATTTCGTTGAGATTGAAGGCATATTATACTGCACGTTTTATATATTCAGCCTATACAACATTGCATCATTTCTTCAGTTCAGTCATTAGTTAAAAAATGTTCTACCTCAAAAAGAAATAAAAAATGGCTGGATTTTATGAGAGAAATTACTAAATTTAAACACAACAATGACCCTATTATATGTTATTACTGAAGAAATCGATAATAAAATCATCGTTGTGTTTTAAATTCAGTAACCTATAACCAGTTGTTTATTTTGTTCGTGTGTGCTTTATTGTTCATTGATTATTATTATGTACTCTCTTCAGATGAGGTACCTTGAAGTTGAATGCCAAATAAATATATCCATGGAGAATGGCTCTCTAGTGATGCCTGATTTGATTCTTGCATTCTACCAAATCTCTGATCTTGACCTTTCTCACTTCAAATTTGTGTTTCTTATCCAGTTTCCTGTCTTATTTAGGACTACAAACATTTACTTCTCAACTGCTCTGACAGAGCATCATTCCCTACGCTAATTTAAGAAAAATCGCCTAATGCCGAGAGGGGGGGGTTCCCCGCTCTCTCGGACTCTCCCCCCAACACTTCGTGCTGTACTGCTGGGCTGATCATTCTCCAGGGTAATAGAAACTGAGGGCGATAATAGTTGCTACACTAATGACTCACCAGCGGTGACATCTGGAAAAGTTAATAGTTCCCACTGTCAATTAGAGACGCTATATAAATTCTCTCATGGTAGCACACAGGGCCCCCAAGTCATCTCTCGAGTACACACTTAAATTATCTCAAACCCTATTTCGTAGGTCCAGTGACGTTAGTCACACTGCCATGTTTCGTATGACAACACCAATTCCATATGTATATGAAATAAAATAATTAGAACACAAGATGGCTTTCTACAAGACAGAAACGGTCAACAGCTTTCAATGTTACCAGCAAGACATGATGCTATTCGTTACATAGAATTTTATTCATTAACCATTATTGTTTTTGAAAATGAATTTCTAAGTCATTTTTCGGAGTATATATCTCAGTCACGCTTTGATTTTGACTGTTTATCTGAACACCGGGTAGATGTGAAACGCTCCTAAGCTCCGGGTTAAACGGAATCAAACAAAAGTTAAAAAATGTAGTTTTTTTTTTTTTTTAACTCCGGCAGGCTTTACCTAGCTAAATGGTCTGTACGTCCAAGATGTCCCTGTGGTAGAGTATCATCTTCCGGATGTGATGATAAAATGATGGCCTAAGCTGTGCGATGGAATGCCGTCTATCTGGAGACATGAACTGTCAAAATTGATGTCTATCTGAGGGTTATGAGGAGATTGTTTATGACTAGCGTTGATACAGCTCATCGATTTTACATTTCCAGTTCATGGTTTGTTTGAGGGCATTTTATGCTCAGTGGGATTCCACACAATATGTACGTTTTAATTCAAGAACTGAGCAGGAACGAGAAAACTCTCCTCCAAACAGACAGAAAACAATAATTCTATTTTAGCTAACAATGCCTCATCCAAGGAAGCAAAATTTGGTAAAGAAGATATGAAATCAAATCAATATCTTATACATTTACTGTAAAATTCTGCAGGTGGACTGTCAATCCCCTTTGTACACGTCATTTGACAAATATGTACATGTCATTTAACAGATATATGTATGTTCATTGCCTTGGTGAATAATTTAGTGCACGACTTTGGACATTACAAGTTTTTCTGGTTTTCTTTCGGTTACCATGGTTACCCATGTTGAGTCGTTTACTCCATCAAACGCCCTCTTTGCTCATCTATTAACATCAGATGAGTCAATTATTTGAGTTGATCGGTCATCATACCTCCCAAGCGTATCTAATTTCGCTTAAGCCGGTGCCAGGGACCATGCGGTTCCTTCATACTTTCCACATGAACATTTACAATAAAAGCACGGCTGAGATACCAAGGTTACGTCTTAGAATCCTTGATATTCTAGTCTATTTGAAGTGCCAGCGGAGGCTTTCCTGTGGAGTCATATGGTTGATTCTGAGTCCCAAAACGTAAGATTTTTCGCCCCTTTATACGTGTCTCACCAATTTATGAAAGTGGGTTAAAGTACCTGCTTGATAAAAAGAATCTCTTACAATCTTAAAATATATACAGTTGATCAGAATATTTTTCACTGTGAGATCTTCATGGCATGGATACACCTTGGGGCTGGTTCCTTTTTTAGTACATGTTCGGGAGTTAATCGGGTATGGCTTGATTGAAACGTTTCTGGCTGCTCAGATGACTATATCTTACAGTTTTTTTAAACTCATGAAGTTTGTTACTATCCACAACATCTCATGTAGATTGAAACAGCTTTCTCACATAAGCACAGATAGAGCGTCTGAAATCGCTTTCAAATCACGCTAGATCTTTTCGTGGTTTTGAACCGATCAGAACAAGCGAGTTGCAATATGACATGCGTCTTTTAATCGGAATTTCTAATCATCCCATAAAGATACTCGCACCAAAATAATATGTAATGGAGAATATTGAATGTTTTGTAAATATATGCGGGATGTGGTAGATGTAGATACTGTATGGAATTTATAAAAAGTGTTATTTTCAAAATATAGTTATGTCTACAGACCTGAAAGTCAGATGTACGGACAATGATAATTGGATTACTCATATGTAAATTAAATGCATAGGAAAGTATATACCATCGGCAAAAGTTTGTGAACTGTTGCAAATATATGGATATATATATATTAAAATTGATGAAAAATATATGGCCGGTGAAAGAAGCTAAAATATAACAATTTCCAGTAATATAGAATACGAATGAACGAATGTGAGAGAAAAACCATCCGTATGTTTTGTAAGGTAGATGTAAATACCAGGGTTGCTGACACGAAATTTGAGCCAACATTTCAGGTGTGGTCACTAGAATTAACTAACTCCAAAACAGTCAGTCTTTATTCCTGTAACGACATGGCAAGATTTATTTACATACATCAGTTAGTTCCGCCATTCCGAGCTCCCTAGGCCTCAATTTCAAAACGCGGAATTATGTTAAAATAATAAAATTACATAAGCGTGTTTCATGGTAGAAGTGATGAAGAGTTTTCAACGATATTGACAGTACATGCGCCAGATCCAATAATCAGCAGGCATCTGTGACCCAAATTGAATTCCGTTACAAAACATGATTCTTCAGGAAGATTCAACTGTATGATTGCAGTTCCCATGCTATTTTGTCCATCAACCCGCGAGTAACGTAAATAGCATGCTGATAGAAAAATATGTTCGTAGCATGCAAGATCTATAGCGTTGCGTTTCGTAATTTGTATCTAATTCCGCTTAACCCGGGGCTACGGGCGGTAGGAACCCATGTATTTCAAGATCCTCGTGCTGTTCATATGAACAGTCACAATCAAAGCGTGACAGATACAACATACTCCAGATAACAACTTTACAACGAAACTGGATTAAGAATACTGATGAGCGATAATGCTTTTATATTTTTAGAAATACATGAAGTCTTACCGGCCCCAGTGGAAACTGTTGACGGCTTCTCTTGCAGGAAACTAGCCTATTTTTATGTATACTATTTTTTTTTAATGTTGTGCTAATGGTGTTATTTGAATTAGGTTTTTGGATCATGGACGTGGAAATTCTTTAATGAACGACAGCTGAATATTGTATGGCGGACGAGGCGCTTGTATTATAAAACACTCAATCCCATTCAGTCCCAATGGGAATATGTTGAATATTCATATATCCCTGACGGAAAAGGACCTCTAAATTTTTTAAAAATTCATTTCATGCTTGTTTAAAATTTCCTATTAATCCTCTATTTGCCATTTAGTAAAATGACCGCAATGGAATGATAGCGGGTTGAAGTGTATTTACGCGTTTTGGAATTAATATAATGGTATTACAAGCGTCTAGTCCGTCATTCATAATCCAGCCGTCGTCCATTAGAGAATATCCGCGTCCATAATCCAAAGACCTATTCCATTTTCCACATAACAGTATTAGCACCAAATTCAAAAGACAATCATAGTATACATAAACATAGGCTTGTTTCCTGCAAGAGAGAAGCGGTCAACAGTTTCAATGATGCCGGCAAGACATCATGATGTTCCAAAAATATCAAATCCGTATCGCTGATCAGTATTCTTAATCCATAATATTCGTTATAGAGTCGTCATCTAAAAAAAAAGATGTGTCTCAGTCACGCTTTGATTGTGACTGTTCATATGAGTACCATGAGGATCTTGAAGTACATGGGTACTAATTGAGGAAAAAATACCTTTATCTGTACATTAAGCGGAATGTTGCAATGAGTAAACCATGGTTAGTGTAGATAGCACTACCTTGTCATTCGGCCAACGTTTGAAGAACTGCTTAGTTTTAAGCATGGTGAGGCGCCTTCCCCCAGTTCCATGGATTTGAAATCTGGGGACCCTGGACCATGGACTTTAGTTTCAACATAATGGATTTGAAGACCACCATGTCACCCTCTAACTATTTCATTGAGAGGTAAGATTAGATTATCAAGAGGAAAACCTTGGGATCGACAACAAAGATCATGAACCCACCAACCAGCTGATGTTGTGTTACGGATATCCCCTGCTGGTAAATCAAAGTAATTAGTTAATATTATTAGCATTCATAATTGAGCGAAAAGGTGTTTTCAAGATAATATAACACCGCTGTCTGAAGGAATAGTTGAAATGCCAATATCTGTCGAGTTATACATAATCTTATACTCCAAATATCTCAACTAATGTTACTGGGAAAAGCAATCAAGCAGCCTAATCAGACAGACTAATTCGACTTCTGTCTCGAAATGAGCAATATGGAATTCGAGCTACCCTTCACACTGATATACTAATATCAGGTATTTTTATTACCAATTCGGACTTCTCTCATTATTTTTATCCCCATATATAACGTTAATTGTGGAACGAATTCATCAGACTCAATTTAAGTAATCACGTTCATCTTCTCCTGGACTTCCTGCCGCCAGGGGTCAACAGGTGATTATCTCCTGGACTTCCTGCCGCCAGGGGTCAACAGGTGATTATCTCCTGGACTTCCTGCCGCCAGGGGACAACAGGTGATTATCTCCTGGACTTCCTGCCGCCAGGGGTCAACAGGTGATTATCTCCTGGACTTCCTGCCGCCAGGGGTCAACAGGTGATTATCTCCTGGACTTCCTGCCGCCAGGGGACAACAGGTGATTATCTCCTGGACTTCCTGCCGCCAGGGACAACAGGTGATTATCTCCTGGACTTCCTGCCGCCAGGGGTCAACAGGTGATTATCGCCTGGACTTCCTGCCGCCAGGGGTCAACAGGTGATTATCTCCTGGACTTCCTGCCGCCAGGGGTCAACAGGTGATTATCTTCGTCATTGCTGTATGAGTGTTGGATAAAGATGAAAACTAACTTCAGCACCTATCAGTGGTAGGTTTACGTCAGTGATAACGTGATAAATATACGCCTTCTCGATACACCACTCATCTCCTTCGGCAGTTGTGTGGATAGAAAAAATATATTGTGAACGAAGGCCTATTACCAAACCCTTCTATTAGCTTGACGTAACTCCAGGGAGAATTTGGATTGATCAGTTTAAGTAAAACGATAAAAGTCACTGTTGTGCAATGTGACTTCACTCTGTATAATCGATACCACTAGGTGCAGGATCACTCTTCATTATTTCATGCTCATACTGGCAATGTTACGAAGTTAACAGTCAAATAGGCCACGAGAACACAATTCCGGTATTCACTAACTAGGGCGAACAACCCCATCTGTTCCAGTTCAGAAAACCTCTCACGTGATATTTGTTTGTTTTACCTCGTGTCCTTGTTTTTAGTTATCTGCTACCTGTCATGACTGCTGACTCGACTCCAGGTCGACCTTATCTAACAGAATAACTTGAGCAATGATGGTTTCAAGGGAACATCCTGGGGATGCTCTGTGGAAAACATGTGATCTTTTATTGTATTTCAGTGTGATTTCAATTAACCAACACGGAAAGATGTGAAACCTTTCCGACTAACTGGATCTTTGTGCATAAGTTTTCGCTTCCTCGTTTGTGTGAGATGAAATATATTTTGGGTCATATATGTACAGGAAATATACAATAGCTTAAAGAGAGAGAGAGGGAAAATTAAGGTCTAACGTCGCGTTCAGCAATATTTCAGCTATATAGCGACGATCAAACAAAATTCTAAGTATCCCAACAAAAGCAAGTCAACAACCCAGAAGTAATCAGCACAACACACCAAAAAATGTGCATACATTAAAACTTATACAACAAATCGATTTCTCTCAAATAACCTAAAATACAGTCTTCTTTTACCCGACTAAAAGATCTTCGAAAGTAGGTGCTTGATCAAAAGAATCTCTTATAATCTTAAAATCTATACAGTCGATCAGAATATGTTTTAGTGTGAGACCTTCGTGGCATGGAATACACCTTGGGGCTAGTTCAATTTTTTAGTGAACGTTCGCGAGGTAATCGGGTATGGCCGATTCTACATCGTCTGATCATGGCTTGGTCGAAACGTTTCTGGCTACTCCGATGAATATACCGTACAGATTTTTTAAACTCATGAAGTTTGTTATTATCCAAAGCATACAGTGTATTGAAACTTATGAAGTCATTTATTATCCACAGCATCCTACAAAGACTGAAACAGCTTTCTCACATAAGCACAGATAGAGGGTCTGAAATCGCTATATGGAATTCCGACAGGATCAACCTCATCATCTAGTGTTGCCTTAGCCATTTTATCAGCTTCAGTATTTCCTTCGATGCCAACGTGACTAGACAACCAACAAAACACAACATCAATCCCCCACCAACAAAACATAACATCAATCTGTTGATGAAATCTACGGACATATAATAGCAGAATGTTCAAAATGGTGAGGTGAGCTGAAGTTCCAGTCTCAATCGCCTGAAGGCATATCAGTGAATCTGAGAATATGACATATTTTCCTCCTATAGTAGACCCAATACCTTCTAAAGCTAACAAGAGGTTTGGCTTCGGCAGTGAATATCGAACTTTACCGAGAAGTCGAAAGGTTTTAGTTTCGGAACTAACGATGGTAGCACACGATATCGCTCATCATCTGTAAAAACATCTGTATAAACAGATTGATGAGATCTGTATGTTTCACTCAATATACAAAATTCTTGTGTAAACACGAGATGACTCGTATCTGCCTTTCTCTATTTCGTCGTTGTAATATCTACTTCTGGTTGGCTAACTGTCATGGTGAAACTGGTAAGAGCTTGTTAGGTGAAATGTGTGGTTTCATACGAATTCCAAGAGGAGGGATAATGGAGGGTTTCTTTGAATACAGATCTACGTGTTGAGATTGAAAAACAATTATACGCAGAATTTGAGCGATTAGATCGCAATTTTGTGATATATTGCAATGCTAGTTTAGTTCTTCTAAAGGAGATTCATCTGCTTCGACATATAAGCTTTCTTTTGGTGATGTTCTGAACGCTCCGTGGCAAAGTCTCAATCATTGATGGAAAATATGATCTAACTTTGCCAAATTTGACTTGCTTGCATCGCTGCAAACAATGGAGCCATGATCAAGTTTAGAACGCACAAGTGATCGATATAGTTGGCGAAGCGTCTGTTGATCTCCTCCTCGCTTATAGCTGGCAACTATCAAGAACTTTCGTGCACTTAGCTTTTAAGCAAGTTATATGCGATAAGAACGTTAATCGGTGATCAAACAACATAAAAATTGACTTCTTTTACTACCTACAATAGGTTAAAAAATGTACCAATCTGATTAAAACTCAGTCTTAATAACCGCTCCTCTATCTGACATATCGCAAATTAAGATCTGGGACAGTCCCTATCGTAAATCTGTCGCGCATGTCAGACTGGCGACCAATCACAGTCCAACTTCGACAGGCGAAGGGGTGCCTATATTCAGTGGCGGCGAAGTTCAAGGCGAGATCGAAAATCATGGTGTGCCATGAATTTGACGTGCCCGCATTGAAGCAGGAGAAACTGTAGATGCTTTCTTGCATGCTACGTAATTAAAAGACACTGTATAGTCGTTCTTCCTACCGGTTACGAGAACTCTTTATGTTGCCGAGTGTACGGACGAGGCGTAGAACAATCCAACCCATGCAGGCGGCTGACGAAGTTCTTGCTCTCGACTCCAGTCCATGAGCGATCACCAAAGATTATTATTTGCTCCCCGTTGCTCTCTTCAATGACAGACCAGGTGAAAAGACCAAGGGATATATCTTGCACTGCTGGATATATAGGTACGGTTGTTTCATAAAATCAGTTCATAACTGCATCGCAACAACAACAGCATAACAACAACGTTAATATTTGGAGAGAAGCCGACACGCTATACTACGAGGCGTCTCATTGGGCGACTGTTTGACCCGGAAACTATTTGATTCGGAGTTCAGCTGACGGATTTGTTATAGGCACTGTCCCAGATCTTTATTAGCAACAGGTCCGACAGAGGAGCGGTTATTAAGTCTGAGTTTTAATCAGATTGAAAATGTAATTACATAGAGAGTGGAGCGGGTACTTTGCAGGCTGCTGATGACGGAATATAGCAATGTCCAATGTGGAGGCTTAGAATGTCTGGTGGTTGACAGTGTCTGGCTTGTAAGCCAACTAGGACAGTTTTCTTTCACCTTAAAGACACTCTTTGCTAGGAAATTCTTAGCACGAGCACTCGACACTGTATGTAAGAGTGTGTCGTTTCATTTCATCAAGCCACCATCGCCAACTAACAAATTCTCGGACAAAAAAATATCATTTATTCAATAATTATTATCAAGATTATTATTATTATCAACGTTTTCCATAGGATTATAACTGTCTTATTGTTTATCAAGGTTGTTTTAGATGCGAAGCCGTGGTCATTGTTGATGAAGGTGATCATAATCAAAAATATTCAGACAGAACATACCGACAGACTTTGTAAAGTGTATCTTTCGTACATGCTACAAGGCCCTTTAAAACAATGCTGAGATACCCAGTACCCAGAACGATGTGACTTGCTTTGTGTGTAAACTCACATGACTATTCCTCAAAGACTCGCTGTGTTATTCATATCTTAGATATACAATATTCGCAGGCGTATATTGTGTATTGTGTCCATCCACCGGTGGCGAAATTTTAGTCATATGTAGATGAACTCGTCTTGTTTGAAGTGGTTGGCGGTGTTTAGGCACCCATGACCCAGTATATTGTGGTGAACCAAACAGAAATAGATTCATACCAAAGAATTCTCTCTTCGGGAGTGCTAAAATGTCATTGCGGATATTTACATTCACTGACCACGCTACTGAAAAGATTATTTCTAAGGACACATTCCAGGAAATCTAATCTACACGTGTATATACATGGAACTGTAAATATTGATACAGATTATTTTGTGTGTTCAATCGCCACGATATGGCCCTTTTATTAATGATGAGTGACAGTTATTTCAAGTACTGTTCTCTGCTGCTTCCGCCATTCCGTCTGTTTCAGAACGAAATCGACTAGTAATGAAAAACACGCCGCACAAAGTAAACATGTGAAGTAATCTCAGACCAAGAAGTTTCCAGCAACCAACATCATTATTCAGTTCCGATCTCTCAAAACCCATACACAGAACAAAGCAAATGATATTCAGATTTGCTTGAGTATCATCTACATTTGGCGGAGAGAAAGCCGGGGCTGCAAAAATCGTTATGGAATAGTTATGAAGTACACTTCAGAGATCACCTTAAGACAAGCTTCAAGGGCATCACGGAGTACAATTGGTTGTTTCAGGTTTCTGTTTTCTGATGGACGTGCCACACATCCATATATGTATACAAATACTAACCACTGTAATCTGAATACAAGCGTCAGATTGGAGATATTATATCTTAGCCAAATGACAGTCATGGGTTTTTATGTAAAGAGCATCATGTCTTGCGGTCATCATTGAATAGCAGGTGTCAGATCCCACTTTTGTGATTCAACCGTCGACCATAAAATAATTTTCTCGTCAATAACCAAAATACCTATTTTGCATGGCAGCACCATTTCCATTTGTGTAGGAAATAAAAACATAAGTTGATTTCTTACAAGAGAGAAGCGTTCAACAATTTTCAATGCTGGCAGCAAGACATGATGCTCTTTGCATAAAACCCCAATCTCTGACCATTATTCTGTATCCAAAAGATTTTTGTCCCGGTGGTTTTCCAGAGTACGTACATGTATCTCGGTCACGCTTGGATTGTGCCTATTCATTTGAACACAATGGAGATGCAAAAAACTGATATTTAAACGGTTTCTAATCCCAGGTTGAGCGGATTTATACACGAGTTACGAAAGTTAGCGACAGAGATCTTGCACGCTACGATCGTATTTTGCCGTCAATGTATGATAATTTTCACATAGTTTGATAAACTTTGAATGGAGACGCTTTGTGGGAAAGCCCCTTTTGACATGTTGCTGCGATTCTATTACTTATACAATGACTTCTCGAATTTCTTTTGATGGCTTCCTAGTAATATATTCACTACACAAGTCACCCGTGGTGTATTTGAAATACCGCATATGATGTATTTATGTACACTAAGAATAACGATAACATATGGGACATAGATCCAGCATGGCTGGCCCTTAAAAGGCCACGACCAGCTCTCAGTTGCCCTTTCAATAAACCTTTATAAAGCAATAGATAGATGTAGTCCACGACAACAGGTCTCAATGAGTCAGCAAATCAGTATTGTCTTTTAGTCCTCAAAACATGTATCTCTCTGAAGTATGCTTGAGACTTGTCACTTGTCAACATTCTTGGACAGACCGATGCTGATGCTGAATGGTAGAGATACAGCTGTAAAATGAGGGCATATATTAAACTTGAAATAGTGGTAGCTGAGTAAATATCAGGCTGCGCCTCTTCTGTGTGTTAACAATTACACGTTTGAAATATCGATACAGTTTATTGGCTAGATCTTATCGTGCATGGAATACAGTATAGGCAATCAACTAAGCCACTCACTTCATTCAGCAGGTGACTGACTTCTCTATTCTGCATGTTTTTTACAGTAGTTGTTGTTGTTGCTGCTGTTGTTGGTGGTGTCACATTGTTGGATCAGGCTGAATACTCTGATGAGACTGCGTATCATATATGCGTCTACCTATATGTGGCAAATGTGTTTAAATTCTTAATGTCATTTTGTTTATTGTTTTTTTGTTGTTGATGATGTTGTTGTTGCACGCTGTCCTTAATGAATGTAAAATGCAAAGTAAAATTGAATTGAATTACCGGTAATATTGGGGTTCAAAGGGGGAAATATAGGAAGGTATCCACATTGTTTAATCGACTGTACATGTATAATCCATGATAATAATCCATCATAAAGCATTCATGGAAAGCCTATTCATATCGACGAGAATATCATCGGTATACTGAAAACCGAATACGATAGGAACATCAATTTGAAGAATCTGACATCTAGATATCAAGTAGAACACTCTGCGTAACTTCTATGAATAAATCTTTGTTAAGCACGTTCGAATTCCAAATGAAGTAGTGATAGAGCAACTAACCCCTTCTCAGTCATCACATACCCGATCTTCTCAGTCATCACATACCCGATCTTCTCAGTCATCACATACCCGATCTTCTCAGTCATCACATACCCGATCTTCTCAGTCGTCACATACTCGATCTTCTCAGTCATCACATACCCGACCTTCTCAGACATCACATACCCGACCTTCTCAGTCATCACATACCCGATCTTCTCAGTCATCACATACCCGATCTTCTCAGTCATCACATACCCGATCTTCTCAGTCGTCACATACTCGATCTTCTCAGTCATCACATACCCGATCTTCTCAGTCATCACATACCCGATCTTCTCAGTCATCACATACCCGATCTTCTCAGTCATCACATACCCGATCTTCTCAGTCATCACATACCCGATCTTCTCAGTCATCACATACCCGATCTTCTCAGTCATCACATACCCGATCTTCTCAGTCGTCACATACTCGATCTTCTCAGTCGTCACATACCCGATCTTCTCAGTCGTCACATACTCGATCTTCTCAGTCGTCACATACCCGATCTTCTCAGTCAACACATACCCGATCTTCTCAGTCATCACATACCCGATCTTCTCAGTCATCACATACCCGATCTTCTCAGTCATCACATACCCGATCTTCTCAGTCATCACATACCCGATCTTCTCAGTCGTCACATACTCGATCTTCTCAGTCGTCACATACCCGATCTTCTCAGTCATCACATACCCGATCTTCTCAGTCATCACATACCCGATCTTCTCAGTCATCACATACCCGATCTTCTCAGTCATCACATACCCGATCTTCTCAGTCACATACCTGATCTTCCTGGGTCATCACAGGAGCACCCGGATCTTCTCAGTCATCACATACCCGATCTTCTCAGTCATCACATACCTGATCTTCTCAGTCGTCACATATCGATCTTCTCAGTCGTCACATACCTCCGATCTTCTCAGTCGTCAGAGCATACTCGATCTTCTCAGTCGTCAGCATGTACTCCGGATCTTCTCAGTCAACACATACCTGATCTTCTAGTCATCACATACCTGATCTTCTCAGTCATCACATACCTGGATCTTCAGTCATCACATACCTGATCTTCTCAGTCATCACATACCCGATCTTCTCAGTCGTCACATACTCGGATCTTCTCAGTCATCACATACCCGATCTTCTCAGTCATCACATACCCGATCTTCTCAGTCATCACATACCCGATCTTCTCAGTCGTCACATACCCGATCTTCTCAGTCGTCACATACCCGATCTTCTCAGTCGTCACATACTCGATCTTCTCAGTCGTCACATACCCGATCTTCTCAGTCAACACATACCCGATCTTCTCAGTCATCACATACCCGATCTTCTCAGTCATCACATACCCGATCTTCTCAGTCATCACATACCCGATCTTCTCAGTCATCACATACCCGATCTTCTCAGTCGTCACATACCCGATCTTCTCAGTCATCACATACCCGATCTTCTCAGTCATCACATACCCGACCTTCTCAGTCATCACATACCCGATCTTCTCAGTCATCACATACCCGATCTTCTCAGTCATCACATACCCGACCTTCTCAGTCATCACATACCCGATCTTCTCAGTCATCACATACCCGATCTTCTCAGTCATCACATACCCGATCTTCTCAGTCGTCACATACCCGATCTTCTCAGTCGTCACATACCCGACCTTCTCAGTCATCACATACCCGATCTTCTCAGTCATCACATACCCGATCTTCTCAGTCATCACATACCCGATCTTCTCAGTCATCACATACCCGATCTTCTCAGTCATCACATACCCGATCTTCTCAGTCGTCACATACCCGATCTTCTCAGTCGTCACATACCCGATCTTCTCAGTCATCACATACCCGATCTTCTCAGTCATCACATACCCGATCTTCTCAGTCATCACATACCCGATCTTCTCAGTCGTCACATACCCGATCTTCTCAGTCGTCACATACCCGATCTTCTCAGTCGTCACATACTCGATCTTCTCAGTCGTCACATACCCGATCTTCTCAGTCAACACATACCCGATCTTCTCAGTCATCACATACCCGATCTTCTCAGTCATCACATACCCGATCTTCTCAGTCATCACATACCCGATCTTCTCAGTCATCACATACCCGATCTTCTCAGTCGTCACATACTCGATCTTCTCAGTCGTCACATACCCGACCTTCTCAGTCATCACATACCCGACCTTCTCAGTCATCACATACCCGATCTTCTCAGTCATCACATACCCGATCTTCTCAGTCATCACATACCCGACCTTCTCAGTCATCACATACCCGATCTTCTCAGTCATCACATACCCGATCTTCTCAGTCATCACATACCCGATCTTCTCAGTCGTCACATACCCGATCTTCTCAGTCGTCACATACCCGACCTTCTCAGTCATCACATGCTCGACCTTCTCAGTCATCACATACCCGATCTTCTCAGTCGTCACATACCCGACCTTCTCAGTCATCACATACCCGACCTTCTCAGTCATCACATACCCGACCTTCTCAGTCATCACATACCCGATCTTCTCAGTCATCACATACCCGATCTTCTCAGTCATCACATACCCGACGTACTCGACTCTTCTCAGTCGTCACATACCCGATCTTCTCGGTCGTCACATACCCGACCTTCTCAGTCATCACATACCCGATCTTCTCGTTCATCACATACCCGACCTTCTCAGTCATCACATACCCGACCTTCTCAGTCATCACATGCCCGACCTTCTCCCGGTCATCACATGCCCGACCTTCTCCGGTCATCACATACCCGATCTTCTCCAGTCATCATACCCGATCTTCTCAGTCATCACATACCAGTCTTCTCGGTCATCACATACCCGATCTTCTCAGTCGTCACATACCCGATCTTCTCAGTCGTCACATACCCGATCTTCTCAGTCGTCACATACCCGATCTTCTCAGTCGTCACATACCCGACCTTCTCAGTCGTCACATACCCGACCTTCTCAGTCATCACATACCCGATCTTCTCAGTCATCACATACCCGATCTTCTCAGTCATCACATACCCGACCTTCTCAGTCATCACATACCCGACCTTCTCAGTCATCACATACCCGACCTTCTCAGTCATCACATACCCGACCTTCTCAGTCATCACATACCCGATCTTCTCAGTCATCACATACCCGATCTTCTCAGTCATCACATACCCGATCTTCTCAGTCATCACATACCCGATCTTCTCAGTCACCACATACCCGATCTTCTCAGTCATCACATACCCGATCTTCTCAGTCATCACATACCCGATCTTCTCAGTCATCACATACCCGATCTTCTCAGTCATCACATACCCGATCTTCTCAGTCATCACATTCCCGATCTTCTCAGTCATCACATACCCGATCTTCTCAGTCATCACATACCCGATCTTCTCAGTCATTACATACCCGATCTTCTCAGTCATAACATACCCGATCTTGAGTATCGTTTTATCGTTAATACGAATCTCGTTGCTCTATGACAGATAATTCCCTGTGGGGCATCAATCTTTCTTGCCGAGGGTTGGCATCGAAAATGCATTTCAGGATTTATGGATAGATATATAGCTCCATTGCTGTCGCTGTCTACCGACGCTAATGGTATATGATGTACATTAGCTGTGCGCCAACCCATGTTGTTTATCCCAGACATGTATGGATAGCTGCATGTGAGAAGTTCTAGTCGATTTTAGCATTCTATGGTATTTGTTGAAATCTAGTCACCGACTTATCCTTCTGATGGGTTACAAATCGCACCATGTTTCGAAGAATGTATCAGCATCGAGCCTTTCACTTAAACTTGGTTGTATACCTCTTCTAGATAGATGCGTATGGTTGGCCTTTGTGGGTAGCTATTATCGTTTAACCCTAGAAGTAAACATTTCAACCCGCAAATTAAAGTAACCAATAAGATAACATATACTAGTCTGAGGAATAAATCGGTTTATTTCGCGGACTTAAGCCACCAAATTAACATCTAGACCTAGAAGCGATTCAGTTAATAATCTTTGATCAGACCCATCTCTTCCGATGACTACAACAGTTATGTTTCTTGACTGAATCGGATTCAGCGGGTCAGTCTAAGATTGGGGAGTACTCGGAAAAGTCAGTTTCGTTAAACACGGCTTCAGCAGTACTCCGAGAATACATGCGTTCTTGAACGCATGCAAAACTGGGAACACACGCCAATTTCACGAAACGGCTTTTTGTAAAGATGTATTTAATTGGTCATTTTAATTCTCGGCCTCACAATACAGAATTGATTCACTGTTCTAATCCTAGGGAGTTTGCCCTTCCGCGAGAACCTGCAATTGATTGGTCAATTAACCCACGGATAAAACAGATTTATTCGGCGGATCAAATGAAGTGAATCATCGGACTACAACTTGCTATTCATTTGGCCAATTTAATTCCCGGATTAAGGCTCCAAGCCATAGCGATTTTCTTCCTGGATACCTCCTCAAGCTTCGCTCAATTGATTTACTATAATAAACGCACCAAAATGAGGTTAACTTTGAAAAAATAGGGCTTACTTTTTTCTGTTTGAATACTATGTTGCAAGAATAAAATGTTCAAATATAGTTATTAGTGCAGAAATTTAAAAGTTTCGCAAACCGATCTATTCAAATTCAAATAACTCCCAATGTAAATTCAATTTTTTTGTCAATTATGGAATTACGGACAAGCCATAGACAAGTATGGAATTACCGACAAACCATAGACAAGTATAGAATTACAGACAAACCATAGACAAGTATGGAATTACGGACAAACCATACACAAGTATGGAATTACGTACAACGATAGACAAGTATGGAATTACAGACAACCATAGACAAGTACGGAATTACGGACAAACCATAGACAAGTATGGAATTATGGACAAACCATAGACAAGTATGGAATTACGGCAAACCATAGAAAAGTATCATTTGACTTCGTCTTACTTCAAAATGACACAGTGAAGCATACCCACAGAATAGCCACAAGTCGTCTACAGTCGCATTTCAGTTTGCGCTAGATTCTTTTCAACGAGAATGGAGATATAAAAAAATATGACCTTTCCCCTATTGCAGAATGGACAATTGTCATTGGTTATGCAAAAACATGTATCTTGTTTTCCTTTGTTGATGATCGCGTCTACCTTGTGTCACTACAATTTAAACGAGGGCTTGATTTGTTTTTATTTGGCTCGAGATTACTTTTTCACAAGTCTGAACGGTAACCAGAGTACAAATACCCCCGGAAAGATTTATAATGCCAAAATTAGGATAAATATACACGTTGATCAAAAGAAATTGATCTGACCCACTTTGTCAAGGGAAAAGATTTCACGATAGTTAGAAAAATATCGGGAATCATTACTATCAATTTGTTTTGATACCAGACGTTAGATTACTTTCTATCAAGGCCAATTATTGAAGAGTCGTCTTAGATCCTGAATCTTGGATTACAGCTCGACCAGAAACATACTTCACGTATCACCTGAGAACCGATTGATTTTTGGTTGACCTAATTTTTCCTTGGAGGTTAGCTGTTGAAGAACGTGGATAAATTGGATGAGCAAATTGATTTTTTTACCCTCGACTATTATCTTAGTTCTTGGTAAAGCCAGTTACATGAGGGTATATGCACTGTCACCAAAATAATGTGCTACGTTTGCACACAATATTTCGTGCATAATAACGAAAACTCGTGTATATAGATCCAGCACGGCTGACCCTCGTCCATGACGAACGTGATATTGACTCAAAGGCCCTGTTCCAATGACAGGCGGTCAGCACCTAGGTGCGAATCAAAATCTAGTCGTTTCAAGAGGATAGTAGCTCTCAATGATGTTGCAAATCATTTACCTCAGTCGAGTATGCTAGATTCTTGGCACTTGTCAACATTCTTCGACAGACCGACATTGCTGATGATGAATGGCTTCGATACCGCTGTACAATGTAGGCACATATTAAAATTGAAATAGTGGTAGCCGAGTAAATATTAGACCTAATCTATTCTGTGTTAATATTTACACATTTCGGTACAGTTTATTGGCTAGATTTTATCCTGTACGGAATTCAGTATGGACAATTAACTAAGCTACTCTCATCATCCTCTGTATGGACAATCTCCGCTGCTGACTGGTTTCTCTACAGCAATCAACACCATTCGAGAGGTTGAAGCAGATGTCAGAGATCGACACCGAATGATAAAACTCAGTCAATTTTGATACTATCAGTAAATGGTAGCAAAATTCTATCTTGAAGTTATCCAGTAAATTTGGGTTTTCCATGGAAAAACTTCATCGGTGTTTCGCGAAATGTATGGTCTGTTCAGATGTTGGATTTATAATATCTGTTGAAACCTGATTTGAATATGGTGCATATAAGCCGAATCTCTCAACATGCTAAACATATATGGGGAAAATCCTGGACTAGAAATTAAAGTTTTTCATTACAATTAGGTGAGAAGAGAAACATATTTAACACAATGACCTGTTATGAATGCGGTTATGTACTAAAACGTCGATAAGTAAACATATTAACTTAGTTACGTTCTCCTGTGTCAGTCGTTATATTACTTCATACAGTCGTGAGAATTATCCTTCTACTAATACTATTATATGAATTATGTCTTATGTAGAATTCTGCTGATGGACCGTTAGTCCCCGATGCCCGCCCTCTGTACATGACATTCGACAAATATATCTGGGTTTATTACAGGTTACTTTTCCTGGGTATTCTTGCATTCACCAGTATTACCCTATGTTGAGGCGTTTACTCCATCAGACGTCCTCGATTTACATCCATTAATATCTGATGAGTTATTTCTTTGAGCTGATCTATCATCACAGCTCCCGAGCTAAAGTATCTAATTCCGCTTAAGCCAGCGCCATGGGCCGTGTGGATACTTTATAGTCTTCACATTGGCAGCTGCAATAAACGTACGGCTGAGACAATAAGACTACATCCTAAAATCCTTCGTATTTGCGGGTCTGAATGTCAGGTGCAGAGGGAAGCTTTCCTCTGAAGTCATATAGTTGCACTTTAGTCGCCAGACGTCGTCAATTTTTCCCACCTCTCGCATATCACTCCAATTCATTAGCAGTATATGGTAGGAATCTGTTGGTGGACTGTTAGTCCCCAAGGCTCGTCCTCTGTACATGTCATTCGACAAATATATGTAGGTTTATTGTTTTGGTGGGAAATTTCAGCCGTACGACGTTGGGCATTACAGATTAGTTTTCCTGGCGCCGGAGGAAACGTTCCTGTAGAGTCATATGGTTGCTCTTTAGTCGCCAGACGTCGTAAAGTTTTCCCACCTCATGCAGATCACTCCAATTTGGATTGGGGAAGTGGACATTTTTTAATGAACTGCGGCTGAATATTGAATTGTATATCAATTTGTTCCATTCTAGGCGTTAATTACGGTAGAGAGATTCATCTGGCTATCTATTTGTCTATCTATCAAGGCCAATAGATTCGGCATAGATTCTGATATGCCAGAGACATCGCCCAATGACAATTAATTGTCTGGGTGTGCATCAAAAATGCATTTCAAGATAGCTCCACTGATAGCTTTGTGTCATCCCATGTTCTTTATCCCGGATATGCACAGATAAGATGTGAAAAGATCTAGAACGTTTAACATTCTGTGACATTTGTTGAACTCTGATCATCGATTTTTTCTTCTGATGGTTTCTTATTCAGATCTTGTTTCGTCGAATGCGTCGGCATGATATAATATCATGGTGAAGAACCGAGACCACTTCTTAGATCTGACCTCGTCTTGCTTCCTGTGATATGGTCCTGAAGAATGTCCACATTTCAATGAATTTGAATATAAGCACCGATTACTTCGACTCTTTCAGTGTTACAAATTTTACATATAAGTAGTCGGCTAACCATTTGCGGATAGAAATATCTCATAAAGATTTGCATATCTCCTTTCTTCGGATAATCCATGAACAGACGATATCCTGAAGGAAACATTCATCGTTGGTTTCCTTCATTCACACCCAGAGAGTCGAGATGTAAGAGCATATCCAGGTCAATATCTTTATAAAAATGAAAAAAAACATACCCTTGAATCAAATTTGTGAACTACCCAGTCATGAGGGAAATAATATTTCAGAAGGTCCTGAACTTGAATTAGGACTATCTCGCCCGGCGGATTTGTCGATTCCAAATAGGGTCACAAAATTCACACATTGATGAAAATATATCAAATTCTTGGTTGACGAGAACCAGTTACTAGTAATTTGATCTGAAGCTTGTAACTAATATTAGTCCTACGGGTTCCCTAACCGAATAAAGATTAAATGAACTTCCAAATATTCCTACCCTCTTCGATGGATTATCAATCTATGGAATCTTACATTTACAAGTCTTTCAACAAATACTGAAATCTGACAAGCAAAAACTCAACACAGCGCTTGAATTTCTCCTACTGGATACGTCACTGATGTAAGACCTCGGAAGTCAGACAACAGCCAGTATGCAGATTCATATGTTATCAATGACGTTTTATCCTCTTCAATTTCTCCGTTTACTAACACATTTTAGGCATTTATCGAAGAAATGTTGAAGCGGTGCCTTTCGGGAATGTGTACTGACACACCTAATGTCGAAGATAATGGCCACAAATGGTCGAAAGATTGGAAAATCGGCAAGATGCCTGCGTCTGGCCTGAGGATCGAGCAGGCCGAGGACATATATATCGTTCTAATATAGGCATATATATAAGAAATAAAACTACACAAAATGTAGAGTTAGAGCTAAACTGAATATTGCTCTGCTAAACCGGTTTCGTCCATTTTATGGACTTTTCAATAGCAATAATAAATTTATTCATATGTAAGGCTATATATACATATAGTTGCCTTGTAGTTGAACATGTTAAAACGCATTTTTATATACTAATTGGACATATATATATATGCGGGTTATTCCGACTTCAGAACCAACGATGAAATAAAGCTGTTTACATACTTGTCTATATGAAACCTGGAATAAAATTTATGTTGAAACAGTTTGTAAGTTGAAGAAATCAACGGGGAAAGACTTTTGGCCAGCCTAGAGCTTGCCCGACCGCTGCGCAGGCTGCAAGTTCGAGAGGGTTCCACATGTGGTCCGTATGTCCCGCCTTAGGAGCACAGTATAAAACAATAGTTGCCCTCGTCTATTGATGGGCGAGAAACAAGCGGTACAATTAAATACCGGTACGCATTTCACTGTTTTCAAGATACAACATTCATTTATTACACTCTAGTAAGCACGGGCGGTTACACAGGTAAATCACTCCTGGAGATGGAACCCAACATTGTTTGCAGAATTCATGTTTTTGTCAACACTTGTACCTTGTTTTGCAATTGTTGAGCAATTTCGATCCATAGTCTCTTCCGTTCGTCGTCCCTGTAATCTGGTTAGTTACCGGAATGTATACAAAGCACGGATATCGGTAATACATGGCCTGAATTAGCAGCAAATCTTCCATTCCATGCTCATACCTGATAACTACGATATGAGCCTATCTTCGCCCAGGAACACAGTGCACCTATACCCAGCAAAAATTTGGTTGAGCATTCGAGAGGACGTTCTCTGGTTAGCATCGAATTTTCACGTGCCTGGTTCTCCGCATGATCTAAATTGATACGACAATATCGTTACATACGTATGGAAGTCAATTCCTGATATTTCATCTGCACTATGATAGCTATGAAGGTAGTTCATCAAATATCCGAAAATATGAACCCATATTGGTCCGTATCGCTTGAATTTTCAAGGAAATGGGGAGCGGCTATCATATTGCGTTTGTATGCTATGTGCTATATTGCCCACTCTGTCTTACATCGGTGACGCCACAGTTCGCTCTTCCTGGGAGAACTTTGGCTGGCAAATCCCAACTTTGAGCTCGAATTTATCAACGATTAGACACAACATCGTCAAACATATTTAATACAAATCTCAATGCTTTTCTCAACTTTTTCAGATCCAGTTTTAGTGTCCCTTTAACTTTTTCAAATTTTAATATTCATAGGAACACCATCTTTTCCCTTGCTCCTTGTTTAATGCCACGACCTTCATCCTACCCCATACACAGCCATATGATCCAAAAGTGACGTTTTGTAATTACTACTCACCTAGAGTTCTGTAACTCGTTATTTTACTTTAACCTTGCATTCTCCCTGTCCAAATGTATTTGGTCAAATTCAAATAAAATGGGTATTCTCATCTCTTACAAAACTATGCATTTTCCCGTTTTGAATTCCGTGCTTGTTAAGTTATAGGTAATTATCTTCCTCATAACGTCTGTGGTGATCACACAACTGCAATTCTTCATCTGCCGCGGTGATATAAGGGAGTTTAGGCAAGCCCTTAGTCCACGCTGTTTACGTCCGAGATGCGCAAAGAAAAGGTGAATATAAAATGGTCGGATAATTGTGGTGAGTTTCCATAACCCAGACCTCCACCAACGTGATTCATGTTCTAGATGTATTGAGGTAATGGAAATCGGAAAAGTTATAGCCCTTTTATTACTCCATCGGTATTTGTTCGAGCTTGACTGCTGGTAATGCTCATTTAAATAAGTTCTTATCTCCACCACGACGTCAAGAATTATCGCTTGGATATATCCCCATTCATGTATCCTTCGAGCCTTAGATTTATACTGCTTAAATGAGTTTGAGAAGAAGTAAGGCCGTTGCTGACTCCGACTACAGAATGGCATGAGCAAGTAACCCGAATATCTCAATTCCTTGATCGCGCACAATACATATTACAGTTTTGATTTAATTACATCTGATCGCTGGGGCATTTTGGTACGATTCCAACTTAGCAAATATATATTATATACGTGTGTTTGTCCATCGAATCACGACGTCCATTGGCGCATTGTATAAATTGTAAATGCTGCAGTTCCCTAAGAAATGCCCCAAAACGGAAATTGTGTGATAGAAAAACTGTTAGTATTTGAAATATATTATATATACTTTTTCGCCAAACATCAATTTACTAATTATTATAGATCTTGACATACTAAATCTGAATGTCCGCCTGAATATGCAAACTTGTGTGCTCTCAAAATTTTGCACCCTACGTTCGTATTTTCTATCAGCATGCGATATATTTCGCCAAATTTGAGCAACTTTGAGTGAAGGCCCCTGTTTTACAAGTTCATGCACTGTCCTAAAAAGGATAGTTTTCAGTTCTAAATTGTCTTAAAATCGATTAGAGAAAAGGCCTGGTTCATTTTTATAGAGATATTGGTCTTATTGGTTTATATGTGCCAGTAGGGTTATCTGTTGTTTCCTGCTAATCCAGTGAATTGATATATCGATTATCATCAAAAAGGTCGTCTATTTTGCGTTTGGGAAATGAGAAGGAATGGACTCATACCCTGATGACGTATTATATATCGCTCAGTCACGTGATGAATTCATTTGTATGACACGTGCACAGTCGTCCGAAAATCTAACGTCGATTGTGTAATACAAAACCAGTTAAATTGTCAACGCAAAGTACATGTCCCGCGAGGCGTGAAGGCCTATATGTAACCCGATACACCAAATTAAAGCTTGCTCTTCTGACTGTGCCAGCTCAGCTCAGCTCAGGACCTCGCGCTGGAAATTAAGTTGATGTCATGTTACACGAGGGAGGTGACAGGCTAAATGAATTGTATAACCATGGATGTTGGGGGACTGCATTGCATCAAGGGATAGAAGTGGTATTTTATTGTCATGGATGTAGGGGGCCTAGGTCACCAGGTTTCAGGACCATTAACTTGATATAGTCGGTATTTTACAGCTTCTGCAAAAAGTCGTATTCACAAGAGAACCAGCAAAATTGGGTACACAATTAGCACGCATTGAATTACCTATATGTTGTTGATAATAATTATTATTATTGTTATTTGTGTTGCCAAATTTCACATAGATAACATTGATGAGAAATTCGTGCAACTCGATAAACAAAGAGACTCTGGGCCTGCTTGTATGTATTCTTTCTCATCAAGTTCTTTCGTAAGACATTTACAGTTTCTGGATTCAAAATTTACACCTACGATATAATCATAGGATAAAAACTGCAGTTTTGCGAAACATTTATTCTTGAATGACCTACCGACATATTTCCGATTTCCAATTTTTAAAATCAGCAAATCCTCTCCGTTGATGTATTCCCAATTCAATTTGCCGAAGACGCTTCCTTGAATTACAGACGGTATCAGCATGCTAAATTTGTTTTTACTGTGGCTTTCCAGAGAGAGATGTATCGGCCAGTACATCAACCTCCTTGAGAAAACACATCACTAAAAATGCGGTTGAAAATGCGTGTACTGGAAACAGTGTCTCCAGTTGGGCTATAAATAAGCTCCCAAGCGTAGTTATCGAACTCCTACACGGAGTCTTGTCCTGCTTCATTCGTTCTCTTTCATTTTGAGGTTTATTTCATATTGATTCTTGAATAAACTGTGGAAACTTACAACGCACCGCACATAGCCACCCTGCCATCTAGTTGATACTTATATGAACTAGTGTCAAATCTTTTTCTACAGGACACATTGATCGTTTTTGTTCACCACGGTTTGTTATTTTAGTTAACATGCTGCTGCCACTCGCTTGTTCAAAACAATTGTTGATAACGCGTAAATTGGGCCCATCGTAATTGTGGACTGTGACACTTCAGCTTTGACGTCAGATTGTTAATGAGAGAGTTCGTGTCATCATCATCTAGGCAAAGCGGGAATAGAGATTGTTAAAGATCCAACAGCGCATTATTAGTTTGCTGGAAACCTATTCCACGTCCAACCATCTTACTTTATGACGAATTATTTATATCTGATTGCGATACAGCCAGAATTTAGTAGTATCCATCAGACGCTGGTCCATCTGAAACATACATGTAGCTATAATGTACATATATTTGTGGAACAAAATTATTTTACATGACCTATGCAAGAGTTACATTCCCGCTAAATGCACTAGCTGCTGAACGATCTGGGAGATTAAAATCCGATGATCCCGCTGTCTAAACTTGTTGCATCGTGCTTAGCTGATGTGTCGAGAGGTGCCAGGAATTAATAGTATTACGCAATTATGAGCCAGAAAAGAAGGACGCGATATATTAGCTTTCGAAAGCCCAGAACAGGACAGTATTCACAGAGAAACGAGGGGACCCTTATAATCAGAACCAGTTATATGCTATAGTAAACGTGAATCGTGAAATAATTTTGTATATATTTGTATGTTTTACCGGGATATTTTACCGCTGTGTTGGAAACGCAATTTCCAATATCTGGTTCATAGTGAGAAAATGTCTTGCCGCCACTGCATAAACCAGTTCCTCACGCCTGTGTTCGATGGGATTAAATCTCGTGACTTCTAAGTCAGGGGTCTGGTTAAAAAAAAAACTGCTTTCAACTGAAATCCTCTCAGGAGACCTTTGAATGTATCAAAACGTATCAATGAGCGTAAATTCAAGGAAGGATAGTGTACACGTAAAGTATAGCCCAATGTCACCATCAATGGTGTCCCCTGTGGTTTACGTAATGGAAATATCTGAGAGGCGGCCAGTTGTTTGATTCTTTTACCCTGTTTCAAAGTTTCAACTCGGTCTCAGTTTCACTTCATGTCACTAAACTCACTCATTGTAGTGAAGATACTAATATATGCTTCATCTACCCCCATATTGGGCTATATACCGATTTCCCAGACCACACATCTATTTTGTGAAATTTCAGGGTCATTTATCCCCCCAAACATTTCTCCCCAATGGGCGTAAGATGCCATATTTGAATTAGTTCTTCTTTTATGTTACCCTCAGTGACCCCGATACTGAGGTACTGAAGTATTATGGCCCTTCGATCAAAAGTGTGGCTGTACGGTGGACACAAACAAACAAATATGCAAGCAAACAGACGGTTTCGTAAATTATAGCGAGATGAATAAAATGATAACACGCCGTTGTTTTCGTATGTATATACCTTCAGTAGTATGTTACTACCCATACGTAGATACGTTTTTAGACTAATGTCTAATAGACTGGTATCTAACTAACACCACATATATTTGAGTGATATCATTTATTACTTTGTCGTGGTGTATCGAATGGTGAAAACTGTGCTACTCTCATTCCAGAAACAAAACAATGATATCACAAAATATTATTGCAAATGCGGAAGACTTTCTCACTCGCTTTCTTCATCGGCTCACCTTCTTTGGTGCCGTGACTATTGACCGACACGGTATGCTGTTTACGTGTCGATTTGCAAATTCGAATTTTTTGGGGACAGGGTTACCGTGATAATCATTGAAACTTGACGATGATGATCGAATGTGACTGTCGAGATTCGAGGCAACTGTACTAAAATATGCAATAAAATTGTTAGATATAGTTTGGTTGTCTAATTGTCTCGATATTTATGTTTAATGACTCAAGGGATTGCATGGATTGTTTTATTCAAAAGTTTGTTTAATACTTCCATGTTCTGCTAATCTCCAGATTACTTTCATTCAATATTTGTACAATATATTTTTTCTATAAATGCGAATGGTATGATTCAAATTGTTTCTATAATCTCTATATTATTTGCGAATGGTGCCATCCTGGATAGCAAGATGTAGTCGATAAAGCTATTTTTCATATATAGTTCAGAGGCTATCAAAGAAAAATGCCTAAGAATATGTTTTCGTCGTGAAAATTAGTGAATATTTGGTCTACTAATGTTGCTGTTCGTTCTCGAACTATTGTTGGGTTTGTGATCCGCGGAAAGAAATGGTTTGATTTATGTTTTAATGAATAGCTATATTGATCTACAATTATTTGTTTGGTCATCAGGTGACTTGAGAACTGATAGCAAATAATTATTTAAATCTACGTTTTTGCCATTTCGTCGGTAAAATAATTTCACTGTGTTTTTTAATTTAATATTATATCCAACAAGAGGGATTCATTCTCATCGTCTTTATTAAAACTTGAAAGATTCTCTCGCACTTTACAACTTTTTATATTTTCATTAACATAAAAATAGTGAACCCCTTCTTTTTTTACATTTGATGAAGTAAATGTTTTATAGCCAAGTATGTCAAATAACCTTTCGGTAGAAGAATTAAGGCAACTTTCGGGAAAACCCAAAACAGAGAATTCGAGTTTTAAGTTATGTATGAACCCAGTAAAATCTGAAAAATGCTTCTTACGGCTCCTAGCATTTAAGTGCAAAAAAGACAATGCAGCTTCATTACTTTGAAGATGTGATGTGTTTATATCAGGGGGAAGTTGTATCAGTGCGATGAATAATCCTAGAATTGAGGTCAAAAGTAATTATTTATTAAAATTCCATAACTAGTTTGGTGAAATGACCGGCGTCATTTGGGGGCTCACTGCAGCACGTTGGATAGCACACATTGCAGCATGCTATGTTTATGGATGAAGTAGATAAAACCTGAGTTTGCTTACGTTCAAAATATTGATTCAAATTAACAAACTTTCAAATGTTCCTGCATTTACACATGTACATTTCTCTGTTGAAGATATTATTCATGCACTTTCCGCTTTATTGCAAGTAACAATCATACAAATTAACCAAAATGAAATATTTTCAAAAAACAAAATTCAAAATATTTCATTTTTGCAATATACTCGGTAGTCTGCTGTAACCCACTCCAGGTTTTTTTATTTATTTACAATGTGATCAAAACCAGTTCTAAAACAATTGTAATCAGTGGCAAATCAGGGTGGGGGGAAGGTGTTCAGATCTGGTGTTAAACAGATTGCGCTGTTTATAGAATATAATTTATAGTTATTATTTATAGTGCGCAGTAAAGAAGATATTTGGAATTGATGACGGATGGTTTAAGATATTTAGAACAATTGTATTGTTGCTACAATGAGGCAGGCTTCCCAGCTGTGATTCGAGAACTTTCGTACTTTGGTTCGCCATAATTACACACGGATATAATCTGCTAAATTGTCTCTTTGACATTAGGACAGAACATAATACAAATTTATAAGACATTTCTTTTGGAATGGCCATCGATCGTTCTGGTATGTAATGCTTGAAATCCTGCTTAATTACAAGCGTCTAGTCCGTCATTCATAATCCAGCCGTCGTCCATTAGAGAATATCCGCGTCCATAATCCAAAGACCTATTCCATATTCCATATAACAGTATTAGCACCAAATTCAAAAAGACAATCATAGTATACATAAGCATAGGCTTGTTTCCTGCAAGAGAGAAGCTGTCAACAGTTTTCAATGATGCCGGCAATACATCATGATGTTCCAAAAATATCAAATCCGTATCGCTGATCAGTATTCTTAATCCATAATATTCGTTGTGAAGTCGCCATCTAAAGAATGATGTATCTCAGTCACGCTTTGATTGTGACTGTTCATATGAGTACCATGAGGATCTTGAAGTACATGGGTTCATACGGCCCCTAGCCCCGGGTTAAGCGGAATTAGACACAAGTTACGAAACGTGGCGCCATAGATCTTGCACGCTACGTTCGTATTTTGCTATCAGCATGCGATATGTATCGCCAAATTTGAGAAACTTTGAGTGGAGGCGCTTGGTGGAATAGCCCTGTTTTATAAGTTTCTGCAACAATGTTTTGTGACGTTGATTAAAATCATCACATCTAACACAGGATCTAGTAAATGCTACTAAGCGAGATATGTATACGCCATATGCAGGTCCCACTGGAATATTACTATCCAGAAAGGGATAGTTTACGATGTCGAAATTGTAATCATCTCTTTTGTCATAAAGTCGACGAGAGAGACTGCCCGCTTCATTTTTATAGAGATAGAGATCTAAATAAGATGAGCCTGTAGGGCTATCTGTAGTTTCCTTCAAATCCAGTGAAGGTGGTTAAATTCCATTGTGAGAGTCAAATGCGCGCAGAACAAGGCGTTGCCAAAGGTAGTTTCGGCAAGAATGTTCACGTGGAACAGCTGATTACTAACGAATACAAAAACCGAAGTGTCATAATTTATTTTATACCGCAATCCGTCTATCTCGGTGGTACCCAAAGAGACAAAAAGCAAGATGAAATTGAACAAAAAAACAAGGAACTAGTACACCGTGCACATCGTGCCTGTTTCCTTCGAATACCGACCATTTCAAAGTTTGTTACATTTCGATTCTAGGATAAGAACTCCGGACAAAACATCTGCATGAATGAGCATTGGATGAGTCATCTGGATACTGTTGTCTCGAAGATTTGAGAAATATTTGTGAAATACCGGTTTGGTACTTCGATTTTGTTCGAGAAATAATTATGTTATCACCACTCTGCTATACTGCCTCAATGTCCTACGTCCATCCGTTTAAAGTTATGATGGCAGCCTTTTTGATTGACCTTGTAGGTTCTGCCTATATTGCAAATAGATGATGATCTCATACAAGGTTTGGTATATGCTAAATAAAACAGCATCCTCTCTGATAGATTCTATTGATTTAAGCTTTGAACAACACCTATCATCAGAGGTTTTCGATATAAAATTTAATCCGACATGTAACCTATAATAAAAATGAGGACACATTTATATATATCACGGTTGTTGGCGATTCATCCCTCTACACCAACTAGTTCAACATTCTTCCCAGTCATTTTCAAATAATTAGCTTGATTGCTCATTTCTTCGAAAGAAGCTTCGACAATCTTGGACCTTTCAGACCGGTGGCGGCACCCTTGCATGCTGTGAACAGCATGTGTGCTCCTGTGCGAAAGCCCGTTAAACTGGCAAATATGTATTATCTCGCCATTGTTTTGGGGTCGATATGAGGACCTATTTAAGAAAAGTATAGCCAGGGGTTCAGAAAACATCTAAATCATATTTTAGTTATAGTCTCCCACCGACCGTACACCGACCTTCTTTTTTTTAAATATTATTTGTATAGTTGACTGTGTAATTGTGTAAATTATATCGTGCAAGGTCATTGCGAACATCGAAACTTAGGACATTGCCAACCACCGCATTCGACTAAAAGTATTATAGCAGTGAAACTATAACGCTGCAAATTTGACGAAGACTTAACGCGTATGCCTACTTTTCTTTACATGGCCCACTGGCATTATCTTTTTTTTTCAGAGAAATTTTCGTTAGATACACGTTTGACAACATGTTGAAATGTTAGAGTGTTGATTTCCGTGATCTGACATCGGTCGGCTGGGATAGCTGATTGATGATTGAGAGTTCATTCTGGGGCATATAGAAGAAATCATCACATCCCTCGGTCAACCGCTGCTAATATAGATACAGAATGACAACTCAGACGAAAGAGGAATCATACGCAAGGACACCCCGTTTAGGTTTTGAAAACGCAGATTAGGGCATTGATAGGTTACCTGTGTTCGCTTTCTGAATTTCCTGATCTATTTATATCTTGATACGAGCAACTGTGCACGATAAGACCGGTCGCTTGAAGCTTCCAGATTATGAATCATGCAAGTGTTTTTTTTTCAATCCAAAAGGTTAATCATGTGTCGAACCTGCTAAACTTTCTGCAATAAGCTATTATTAAGAAACGCTTTGCCTATACCCTAAAACCGGACTCCCCATCGAAAACGTTTCTTGTAGTAATATACATTTTATAACTCACATTTCATTTCATTTCAATCTTTATTTAACGTCCGAATGGATATTACAGATAACATTAGCTACAAAAGCTATTGGTCCGACCAACATATCTGCAGAGATAACAAGAATAGCTTGGACCTTTCCACTTTAATTATTCGTTTAAAACACTTGTCCTCGTTTCTATTATCCGAGGGGGGATAATTCCAGATTTTGGCACCCATGTAGCAAAAACTTCTTTTGCCATGATTTTCCCCCTTGACCGATAGGATACTTACTAGACCCTCCCCTCAGACCATATGAACGGTTTCGTCTAATAAAAATGTGTTGCAGATATCCCAGAGACATGTTGTTTAAGATGTTAAAAACTTCCATAGCTAAGATACGGGTCCTTCTTAAATGAAGTGTTGGGATTCCTGCTTTTTGTAATAAAATATCGTAGCTGCTGATAAAATCTTTAAAAACAAATCTCAGGGCTCTTTCTTGAAATTTTTCCATGTTTTTGGTGCTTGTTAAGCTGGCAAAATGCACACAGTGGAACAATAGTTAAAACAGGAGAGTATAAACTGTTAAGCTGGTAAAATGCCACACAGTGGGACAATAGTTAAAACAGGAGAGTATAAAAGTTTTAAAAACTGCAAGTCTACTGTCAAAGTCTAAAAACTTTCCGAGCCGTTTTAAAACACAGAGTTGCCTTGCAGCTTTTTCACAGAGGATGGAAACATGAGCGTTAAAATTCAGCTTGTCATCTATTTATACACCAAGATGTTTGACACTATGTTCAGGTATGACAGAGCATCCATCCATGTTTATGCTAAAATTATCGGATGATTTGCTGCCAAGCAACATAGCCTAAAATTTATTAGCATTTGCACTCATGTGGTTAGCAGCAAAACATTCAACAGCGGATCTTGTAGCATTTTCAAGCATACGAATAACACGAGTAACGTCTTTTGAGCTGGCTGCCAGAGTGTTGTCGTCGGCATGATTATAAATATCACCGTCTTGTATAACATGAAAAATATCGTTAATGAATATGTTAAAAAGAAGTGGGCCCAAAATGTAGCCTTGGGGAACACCCTTAATAACACTCTGCCAGCTACTAATACAGTCACATAACTTCACCCGTTGCTTCCTGTTTGTCAGGTATTCAGAGACTGAAGATGCCGCCGATTCTACAAAACCATATGCCTTTAATTTGGCAACTAGGAGATCATGTGACATACAATCAAAGGCCTTGGACAGGTCCATGAGCAACACGCCCACTACCTCATACGGTCCAAGGCCCTTTTCCAGTCTTCCACAGCTCTCAATATGACACTAGTACAACTGTGGGATTTTCTAATACCGGACAGCCTGGGATCAAAAATATAGCTAAAATAATTATTAATCTGATCAGCAAAGATACTCTCCATGACTTTAGATACACATGATAGGATACTGATTGGCCTGTAATTAGACTTGAGCATCTGATCATTTTTCGTGAATACTGGGGTGATATAAGTCTTATAAGTCCAATTTGGCATGCTTTAACATGGACAGGTTTCGAAGCATTTGTTAGCAATGGAGGCTAGAGGTTTGGCTAGAATTTTGAAGGCCGATTTAACGATTTTCCGGGGGAATGCGTATCAATTCCTCGATCTAAGTATTTAAAAAACATCGCGCTATAGGAACAATTGTCACTGTAGCCCACCATTCAATGTAGGTTACAACGAACTGCTTTCAACGAAATCCCTTGTCACACAGAATAACATAGCTGGCATATATGCATGTGTACGATGCATCAAACAGTTTCCATGATTAGAGAGTCAAAAAACATTATATCTCAAATTAGCCACACCCATTCTAGAAGTGCGGTATTCACAAGACCCTATTAACATCAAAAAACAAATAGGCGTTAATTGAAATTAATATACAATCACAAGCAAGTTTCATGCAAGACCCTTTTTTGAGTGATACCGGCAGGAGATCAATTTCTTATGATGAAATCTGTATCACTCTCCAACATTCTCTTTTCCAAATGAATACATAAGCCGTATGTTCACTAGTTGTTGTTCTGTTTATCAGTAGGTATAGCATTATGGATGATTGTATCCCAAATTCTGTTGGAGAAAATGGCCGTGCTCAATATTTTGGATCCGAGAATATGTATCCATCCTCGCTGAATTTGCATGAATGTATTAGATGACGCTGTAGGAGCACGGATGCGTTGTTGAAGCTACTTAAAATACAGTCACTATTTCATAATTAAACCCAACATAACAAGGTTTCTGAGAGAAGCTTCACTATTGAGCTCAAACAAATCCCTCGAAACCCACAACTGAGTTTATTGTTGCCAAGGGATTTCCACTGAATTTTACGCCATCTGTCTACTTTGTTGAGAGCTTAGTCATTATGGCCCGGTTGTGTATCTTCAATTAGAAACACCGGCGGGAACATCACGAGGCGTAAAATTACATAACAAGACCCGCTAATGGAAAATAAGGCTTTCATGGGCCATACCAAGGGGGACATTGGACTTAACCATATGAAATCATCATTAATATCCATCTGACGATTTCTTGTCCACTTGTGTACTGGATACCCTACATATTTCGGCTATGAAATACACCATGTTTCCAATCACCTGATCAGCAAGTAGGAACTAGCGAATGTAACTGACTAGAGATTACCTCAAATCAGCTCACCAGCAGAAATATCAGTCTCCAACACTTACTCATCGGCTGATAATACTCCACCAGATAAACCACTCTTTCACACCCTATAACGCTAAACCCAATGCCAAATCGTTAGTCCTGTATCACCAAGGGAAGAAAGGTTTAACCTGGGGGGGGGGGGGGTTGTTTTGTGATACGTTATACGAGTTGGAATATAAATTGAATTAATATTAATTGAAAGAAGAAGTTCACAAATAAGCGTGTATGTGCTCTCTATTTACATGGGTTAGACATAATCTTGCCAATTCGCTTGCTACTTCTCAGATTTGATCATTCAATAATGATAAAGGAGATCCTGAGGAACTGGATAGAAACGGATTTTGAATTTTCAGATGACTATCAGAAATCCATACTAACAGTCAGCAGTTTTCAACGGATAATGGCACAGAAACGTTTCACATGCTGACCAAGACATGATGGTTTCAAAGATTAGCGTTTCTGAAATCGGTAACAAAAATATTCACCACGGTATATTTTCCGTATATCTGAAAAAGGGAAGTGAAAGCTGATCAGAAGTAATCCACAAGTGGTAATAACGGGTTCCAAGACTTTATCAAGGTTGAAAATCACTGGCTATTAGGGAATGCATTGGACATCAAAGGAGCAAAAATCAAAATCGTCATATCTCCAATTCCTGTGGACAAATTTGGATGGTCCTGGTGGTCATTTTGAAGAGATGGATCAAATTTCCCTGAGCCAATAGCCAATTAGCTGTCTCGAGAATACGATCTTTAATAAACTAGGTCTGTTCAAATATGACCGCTAAAGCATTCGGCAAATCAATGGTATTTACTTTCCGTGCAACAGATCGTAGCCTTCCCGAATATTGCATCAGCGTGAAAATCTGTACCTATCAGAGTTAACCCTTGTAAGAGTTGTAAAGTTTTAGGCCACCGCGTGACCTAAAATCTTATTATTTGCATATTTTGGTTCGCCATGCCCTAATACATACATGTTTCAACGTCCAAATTCTTTACATAAAAAGTTACACCAACAACAACGTATAGTTCCGGTGACCATTTTGAATTGACGGACCACTCGCCTTGGGCAACTTGATGATGTGTTGGAACAAGGGTCATGTGTGCCAATTTTCAGACCATTCGATTCAACCGTTTCAAAGAAGAAGATTTTTGGGGAAATTAGGTCATTCCATTGTGGCTGTTAAACCTTTCGGTCAATCAGTGGTATTTACTTTCAGTGCAACAGGTCGTGGAAATCGTGGATAAATTGCAGAAATCTGTATCTATAAGGGTTCAAGAGAATAAACCTTTGCAAAATTTGTAAAGTTTTGCACAAAATTCAAGACAGCGGCAAAACCACGTGACCTAGAAACTTATTATTTGTATATTCTAGATAGTCATGCCTTAGTACATATAACTGATTATTTTCAACGTACAAATTTCTTACTTTAATAAATCACAACAATAACAACAACCATGAATGGTGCCGGCGGCCATCTTGAATCGATGAACCAACTCGCCTTGGGCATATTGACAATGCGCTGGACCAAGGATCAATTTTATCAAGTTTCGAATCAATTTTTTCAACGGTTTCAGAGGAAAAGATTTTTCTTGCAAAATAGGTCAATACAAGATGACTGCCGGGTCTATTGCCCTGTGTTAGGCTATGCATTGCAACGTATTGGTTCTAATGGCCATGTGAAGTTTCGACTTCATCGGTCCAGAGTTGTGGACTGCAGTTAGGTCACAAAACCATAATAATTTCATGTGATTGACGGATTCGGAATGTTTCCTCACTGGAAAGCACATGTAAGGTTGTGTACTTCGTAGAGTATCCACATATACTGGGTACTACAATCTATCGTCCGAGTTCGCATTGATCAACACTATTCAAGCGTCTCGATTTAATCATCCACGGATTGTATTTGAGCTATCACAGCGAATACAAAATTAGATTCGTTTTTTCTGTTCAAGAGACCCAATTAACGGTCTACTGGAAGTTCCATCCCAGTTTGCCACAGATGCCTCTTACATATGCACTGTGGAAAAGACGTTGATGAATGATTGTAAAAATCGTTTATTACATAATTTCCCTATAAGACTAGAAATTGATGGAGGAGTAGAAATTTATTTTTTCAGCCTGTGGAGGAATCAATAACATCTGGTGCAGATAATAATGTTAGCCTATTCTATCTGTCTAAACAAGACTCTCAATCCTTTGTTAAGAAGACATCGAGATTATGAAGGCAGCGGGAAGCCTGGAATTACACACTAAGAAAAAACTCTTGTGCAATTAAGCTTTGAAAACTTAAGGGACTCCCCATTGTCCTAGACGGGTCTTGATCCTATCTTGTGCTTGTTATACACCTCAGAAGTTGGATTATCTTTGTTAATAAAGGCAACAGATCCGACATTCCGTAGCCAGGCGTCGCCCATATAGAATGTCCTAGTGTCCCGTTATCGGATGATATTATATGCCTGACACTACTAGAACCAACATACAAGTATAAGAATATGTGAGCAAGAGCTGGTTTCCTGCAAGAGAGTAGCGGTCAATAGTGCCCAGTGACAAGACATTACGATGTTCAGCGATCTAATTTGTCCAACTTCCCCAAGAGAAAATATAACTATTTCTACTTTTAGTCATTGATAAATTGCAAATATCATATATTTGCCCGATTTGGGAGACGCCTGTGTAATTTTCCTCGACAGACCATTAACAACGAACTGCTGAGTTTGTTTTTAAGTAATCCAGATCATGTCCGATCTTGCATAAAAACTACGCGGTTCTACCGAGCCGTCTTACGATATGGCATTTTTTAGGTGAAGAACCCGGATGTTGGTCAGACACTGAGTCAGTTGCGTATACAATTCGGTCTGTGATTTTGAGTATTTCTGGGGTTTAAAGCTGACGTTATTTCAGACTTCTTGTGTAATATATTTGTGAACGTTTTCGGTAACTGCGCATCATAAAATTTTGAATTAATTCGTGTGATTTTCGCTGTTTGAGACATTCTTTGTGTCGATCTGTTCGGTCAGATAAGACAGCTGACGCCGCCTTGCCCAGTCAGAATTTGACGGACTGTCTTCTATATATCTGTGTTTTGTGATATTCTCTGTTAATTTGTCGGTATTTTCGGTCTGAGGTGGTGGTTGTTTATTCGTGTAAAAATCCCTGGATTTCGTTCCCTGGATTTCTTCCTTTACTCATGTAAATACATTCAATTCCGTTGGTAGATTTGTTTGCGTAGTGTACATGGATTGGCATATATGTGTCACGCAATAGGTATAGCGTAATACATGTAGGGATTTTGCACATGTTATAAACTTGAACTACATTTAGTAGTTCTGTTCCTTGGTTCTGTCTTTTTTTTCATTCAGCGTTGATCCCCCAGGTTAAAATCTATTGTTCTATTGTTACCTGGAGTCAGTTCTGGCGTGTGGCTCGCTAGGTGGGGATCTAAAAATGTTTTTTTTAGATCTCTATAGTGCTATTGCAAACAAAGTGTTTGAGAGGCCACTGAGCCTAAAACTATTAGGACTAGATGCCGCTAAGCTGATTGATATTTAGCGTGCTTTATAGGAGTCTGTCGGATCGTGAACTAGTGCAGGTGTCAAAGGATCTTCGGATTGTGACAGTTCGAAATCAACAGGTCAAAGATGTTCTCTAAAACGGTATTTTAGATTTTCAAGATCTGTGTGGTCGTTTTGAGAAGATTGAACCCACGAAAGTACTTGTCAAAATAAAATGCACTGTTGAGATTCCAAACACTGACATTTTACGGATATTTGAGAAATATTGTGTTCGTGTTACTTTGAATTCTCGGTGTACATACCGTCTTATGGAGATCTCCGTCGTAGTGAACTTCATAATCTTTTCGATCAGCTTCCTGAACCTTGTTTATTGATGGATGATTTCAACGGTCGTGATATCCATTGAGATAATGAAGAGAACTGTAAAGGAAAAATTCTTGAAGATTTCATATCAAATATTTGTTTGTGTATTTTTAGTGATGGTTCTTATACACATTTCTCCTCGTGACATGAAACCTATTCAGCATCAGATCTCTCACTTTGGGACCTCCCTATATTCGAAGAATTTACTTGGTTTGTTCATGTGGAAGTGATCACTTTATCAGGAGTTGCACATACAAAAAAACATGATTCAATGATGACTGTAAAGAGGCAAGGAAATGTAGGAAGAATGCTGAATGGGGTTTCCGCCGACATCTTAATTCTGAAAATTTGAAAGATCTCAATGTTACTAGAGCTATAAGCTCGTAGAACCATGAAACGGAACAAACGTGATTCTTGGAAATATGTTTCCAAGTTTAATACACATACAGGGGTAAAAGCGTTCGGTGTCCGGTTATTTTCGTTTAGTTTGACCTAACGAAACGCGAACGGAACGAAATGTAAACGCGTTCCAAACGATTATAGGAAACGAAACGCTTTCAATATTGCTTAATTTTTCGTTTATCAAAACGCGTTTCCCCTCGCCAAACGCGTTTGCTCTGATCGAAACGCGTTTGTGGACGCGTTTTATAAACGCGTTCGAACGCGTTTCTGTTTTCGTTCTACTCGCACAAATTTGTGCTTTTATTTTGCAAACCAGGCCAAGAAGCCCTCGTGTCAGGGCTTTCCTCAGCCGCTGTTATAATCCCTGTGCTATGAAATAAATATATGTTGCATAGCCTTTAATATACAAGGATAAACCGGTTCTGTGCCCGGTAATTTTCTTTTTGTTTAGTTTTCTCCGTAAACTAATGAAACTAATCGACACAAACGAAACTACCGGTATTTCTAAACGTTATAGCTAACGGAACGCTTTTTTAACTTAGCGATTTGATTGGAATATTCGATATCGTTTCGTTTATATATTGCGCTAAGCTCAAATCTTTTCATTCACCAAGCGAAACAATATTGGTCTTCCCAAAGACTTCCCACCATCATGGCATAATGCTTTAGTTATACCAGCCCCAAAACCTGACCGTAACCATACAGACCCTGGTAATTATCGTCCGATTTCACTGACTAGCTGTGTTTGTAAAACAATGGAACGCATGATAAATGATCGCCTTGTTTTGTACCTAGAATCTGAAAAGAAACTTACTTATAGTCAAGCTGGTTTCTGTAAAAATAGAAGTACCATTGTCTATTTAGTTAAATTAGATTCCCATGTCAAGATTGCTTTCGTAAAGAATGAACATGTGGTTTCTAACTTTTTTGATTTAGAAAAAAGCTTCATACTATATGATTAAAGGGCCGTTTAGCCATTTTTGTATCCAACTTTTTGAAAGATAGACAGTTTCTCAAGTTCGGTTGGGTACAACCTTGTCTGATCATTTCAATCACGATCAAGGTCTCACACAAGGCAGTATTTTGTCTACTTCTCTGATTAGTATCAAGATCAACAGCTTAGCTGCAGTTCTGAAGAAATCAATTGATGGTTCTCTGTGGATGATTTTATCTATCGTGTAGTAGAAAACGTATACATAATATTGAGAGAACATTACAACTTTGTCTAAATAAAATTCAGTAACGGTGTCTAGGAAATGGTTTCAAGTTATCTAGAGCTAAGACAAATTGTACACACTTTTGTAGAAAGTATTCAAGCACAAAGATCCAGCATTTACATTAGATGGAACTGAAATCAAAGTAGTAAAAGAAGTCAAACTGTTGGGAATATTGTTCGATTAACGTTTCTATCGAATATAAATTTCTTGAAAGTAAAACTTGATTTTTTTTTTAGATAGTGGGCAGCTATAAATGGATAGGAGATCAGCAGACGCTTCTTCATTTATATCGATTACTTGCTCGTTCTAAGCTTGATTATGGCTCTATTGTTTACAACAGTGCAAGGAAGTCGAACTTGGCAAAGCTAGATCCTATTCTCCATCAAGGACAAAGACTCGGAGCGTTCAGAACATCCCCTAAAGAAAGCTTAAATGTCGAAGCAGATGAATTTCCTTATAACTTCGAAAAAATCAAACTATCACTGCACTATATCACAAAATTGCGATCTAATCGCTCAAATTCGGCATATAAATGTGTTTATTCTATCTCTTGGAATTCGTATGAAACTAGATACAGTCGACCTAATACGATCGAGGAGGCATCCCTTTTGCATGTTCAGTAAAGGAAACATTCATTATTTGTGAAGAGAGTAAAACGGCAATGTCAATAATAGCCCCCAGTTTGTGCCACCTATAGGCGAATCGACACAAAAGCATTCCCATAGGATAACTTGAGGGAAGGTACCCACATACCAATGTGGAAAGAATCCGTACAGGTCTTCAAAAGTTGGTGTCCGGAAAGGTAATTTTAACTTGGCCCAAAGGTGGCCCCACCTATTATCGGGATGGCACGAAAAATAATCCCAGCCGAGATATTGAGGCAACATTGAAAATAGAAAATTGAATCTGTTTAGTTTTACCAAAATGTTAACTTGACCCACAGGTGGCACCACCTATAAGCAGATCGACATGAAAAACAATCCCAAGCAAAGACCTTCAAAGAAGGTAACAATATCCCAAATTTGGAAAGAATCCATTCAAGTTTTTAAATGTTATTTTCCGGAAACATGTTTAAATTGTCCCCCAGGTGGCGCCACCTATATGTTGATCGGCATGAAAAACAATACCAAGCGAGATATCGAGACGAGGTGGCCACATACCAAATTTGGAAAGAATAGGTCCAGATTTTCAAAAGTTATTGTCTGGAAACACTTTTAACTTAGCCTTCAGGTGGCGCCACCTTCACTCGAATCGACACGAAAACAATCTCAAGCCAGATCTTGAGGCAAGGTACCCACACACCAAATTTGGAAAGAGCAAAAGTCTTTAAGGTTTCACAAATTATTGTCAGGAAATGCCATTTTACCTAGAGGTGGATTGGCAGGAAAAACAATCTTGAGGTAAGGGACCCACTTACCAAATTCGAAAACATGGGGCTCTGCCTGAAAAATCGAGAACTCTTGGGGTTGAGGGATGTCAGAATTATACCAACATTGCCGATTACACCAAGAAAAATTGGATACACAAGCCCAAACGCAATACATGAGGGTCGGGCGAGGGTTAGTTTTGGGGACATTGGGTGAGGCTTGGTGCACGGGGATAGGGCATACTCCCGATGATAGTGTAAGCTCTTGAAATATATGAGGGTATGAGGTCGAGTGAGGCTTAGCTTAGAAGATAGGTGAGGCTCGGCGCCCCGGTGGTAGGGACATGCTCTCGAAGGTAGTAGTAGATGTGCTGACATGAATGCCACGGAAAGCTCCTTGCACACGAAACAACCACACTGACAACTGCATGCCGTCATCTGTCAGTATGAGGAACCACAAGGTCAGAAATCCAATTCAATTCAGGAAATAGATCATATGCACAGTGTGAACCCCAACTTTAGGGAATCAGTTTTAATTAATATACTAAGTTAAATGTGTGGTCACAAAATGTGTGGACACAAATATAGTTCATCAAAAACTTTAGGGCAAATCATATGTGGAATACAATTAGTTGATTGCAAAATTGTAGGAAATGTTATCCTTCATTTAAGGCGACATTCAAAACTAACAGGGATTCGGTACTGCGGGGATTCCCTAGCCAGTTATTTCATATTATATTTCTGAAATAAAATATAGTTTGTGAAAATGCTTTGGGGTAAATCATATGAGGTGGAATAGAATGATTTGATAGCAAAATTGAAGGAAATGTTGTCCTTTATTTAAGGTCACGCGAAATTCAAAATCAACAGGGGTTCGGTACTGCAGGGATTCCCTCGCCAGCTATTTCATATATTTCTGAAATAAAATATGGTTCATGCAAAAGCTTTGGGGTAAATCATATTATGTGGAATAGAATGTTTCGATAGCAAAATTGAAGGAAATCTCGTTCATTTACGGCGACAGGAAATTCAAAACTATGGTTCGGTACTACGGAAACCTGCGTCGGTTATTTCATATTGTACTTCTAAAATAAAACAATGAAATAAATAACCTATACGTAATTACTATAAAGGAATATATTGTAGATGATTCGGCATCTGTGTCTGTATAAACAATGTACACTGCATCTCAAACCTTAGGTAGGTTAGTATCACATGAGGCTGGGAAGTTGTGGATAGGAAAATTTTTAACATTTGGTGCCCTAGCGATGGGGATCCCCCGAAGGTAGTGCATAGGTTGAATAAGTGGAGTATCATGCAATCTCCCAGAATATATGAGAATTGGGTACGGGGGGGGGGGATGGTCGAGGATTAGTTAAGGAGACATAGCGTGTGGCAGAGAAGCTTTAGACAGCAACAATTTTCCGAGTCCGTATAGGGACAGGGACTAGAACAGGGACATGAACACGGACATCCACAGACATCATTCAGATCCCAATGTATCTGTTTAATTCATTTGTGGGAGAAATGTATATACATTTACATGTTCCAGGGCCTAATATCACGATAATGTACACAATATCATGGCATGGCTATAAACCAGGAACTGAATGTACTTTAAATGCAAATGCCACTATTTTGACCCTCAACAGTGACCTTTCTGAGTCATGACTGTGAATCAATTACTGATGTGCTATCTATGCAAATGCGAATATGGAAATCTGTACCCAAACACAGGCAGTCAATTTACCATGCGTCCAGATGGAAAATTTGCATACAATAGAAATTATTGAAAAAACACAAGTATCCAGTTTCGGACAGAGCTGAAACACAAAGGTGTCTTCCCCTAGACAGAAGCAATATGCACAACAATTTTGGAAGTTGATTGACGAAGGCATTCGGAAGTTATCCGACGGAAAAGAAAAGTCGGGAAAAGAAGAAGAAACGGAAGAAGCGGAAGAAGAAACTACACATTGTAGCCGCTGGTATTAAGCTTAGTGAAATTTTACCTAAGAAGATCTTGCCAATTCCACCATGGTTGTGGAATACAAGGCAGATAGGAGCCAGCTCGTGTATACACAGGAATTTGGTTTATTGTGTGAATTTTAATGTGTGTACATGTTTTTAATGTGTTGTGTTGATTACTTCTAGATTGCTATTGACCGTCTTAGTTCATTAAAAGTATCGGTGTTCTAGAAAACTGATCGCCGATATATTAATGTCAGAAGCCATAAGCATTCATTAGCACTATTACATACAAGGGATATCATTCATGGGATGTTTCTTTGTTAACAGGATTGCTTGAATTTCTCATTAATAATATCTATGTGAAATTTGGCTATTCAATATATCAACAGCATATAGATATTTCAATGGGTACTAATTGTGCACCCCTTTTGACTGATTGATATCTGTTCTCTTATGAATACGTCTATACGCTGCGGCTTTCAAAAACAGATTATTCCAAAGCCCGTTCCTTCTCATTCACCAAACGATATATAGACACTCTTTTCACTGTGGATAATTGCTATATAAATGACGCAGTGAAAGATATATATCTACCTACACTGGATGTGAACGAAACTATAGAAGGCGCTAACGGCTCTAACTTATTTAGATCTATATCACTATAAAAATGAAGCGGGTCTTCTCTCTCGTCGACTTTACGACAAAAGAGATGATTACAATTTCGACATCGTAAACTATCCCTGTCTGCACAGTAATATACCAGAGGGACCTACATATGGCGTATACATATCTCGCCTAGTAGCATTTGCTAGATCCTGTGTTAAATGTGACGATTTTAATCAACGTCAGAAAGCATTATTATAAAACAGGGCTACATCGTCAAGAGCCTCCATTCGAAGTTTCTCAAAATTGGCGATACTTATCGCATGCTGATAGCACATACAAGCGTAGCGTGCAAGATCTATGACGGTACGTTTCGTAACTTGTGTCTATTCCGCTTAACCCGTGGCTAGGGGCCGTATGTACCTGTGTATTTCGAGCTCCTCATAGTGTTCATATGAACAGTCACAATCAAAGTGTGACTGAGATACATCATACTCTAGATAACGAATTTACAACGAAAATCATCCGTATCAAGAATAATGATCAGCGATACGGGATTGATATTTTTGGAACATCATGAAGTCTTGCTGGCATCATTGCAAAATGTTGACTGCTTCTCTCTTGAAGGAAACTAGCTTAGCTTTATGTATACTATGGTTTATTCTTTCAATTTGGTGCTAATGATATTTTATATGAATTAGAACTTTGGATCATGGACGCGGAAATTCTTTAATGGACGACGGCTGAAGGACGGACTAGACGCTTGTGTTGATATAACTACGAGCAGAGCTAATCAGCTACCACCTTCATGCGACAGTAAATACCACCAGAAAGAAAACCCGATACATCAGAAAAATGTTGCTGAATATTAGGATACGAGAGAATAAATCATCGTAATAAGAATTGGGGATAAGAATGACCTGACGGTCGATTTTTAACAACGAAAATAAGGATATCGGAGGGAAAACAGCACAAAACATTGAACAGATGTCAAAGGAATCTGGTCTATTAGCTTTTCTGGTTGACTTCTAGAGAGCTGTTATCACCCCTTCTGGCATGCGATGTTAGGTGCGTTTTTCTGTACTTATGCAGGGCTAATATTTCAGGAGATCACATGATTTTTACAAATTGATATCACTTCCAATGACTGGTTCAGAAGTTTATTTTGTATGAATGTTGTTGTATTCCACAGGCCTACGCTGCACCTAATTGCGGGTTTAACTTTTTGATCAGTTAGCAGGGAAATAATATACGCACCAGATGCAACATCCGCTAGGTAATCACCCTTCATAAAACATTTCCGTGTTGCAAAATCTTCTTTCGTATGAACATTTTAGCACCGAAGTATTTTCGCCTAACATAATGCAAATAGAAACATGATCTGAGGCTTCTTGATGCCTTTAAGGGTACCAGGAATCTAATATAATTTTAGGTACCCTTGTACACTAATGGATTTAGCACACAAAGGGTTACAAAAACTAGTGAAAATTTTACGATATGAAAACCGTTATATTATTGAACAATAACAAGGTGGGAACCGTTGTTGACGAAACGAACATTCCAAGTCAGTGGATTGGATGAAGCAAAGCAAAAAATAGCGAATTTCTAAGCGAAAACTTCTTGGAGGTCATGATCACCAAATCTAACTAAAATATGACGATATGAAGACAAATGTCACAAAATACAGTCAAATGGAGAGAACCATACATGTATACACATTTTTATTAAGTCAGCTTCCCTCTATTTATTATTCATGCATACTCACCTACACATAACAGTTTCTTCGATATCAATTACTCGTTGCTATAAGAGAATAGAACTCTCTCCGCAATATCACGAGAAACGTAATGCATGGTATCCCATGGTCGTATTTACATGCAAAACCTAACACAGTCAGATGATGAGTTTGATTAGCACCAACATAAAACTACTCAACCAGAAACTTACAAAACAGGGCTATGCCACCAAGCGTCTCCACTCAAAGTTTCTCAGATTTGGCCATACATATCGCATGCTGCTAGCAAAATAACACCGGTGTATGCAAGATCTTTGGCGTTTCGTGTCGTAATGTGTGTCTAATTCCGCTTAACCCTGGGTTTGGACGGTCCGACCCCATGAATCCAATGTACTTCAAGATCCTCATGGTCTTCATATGAACAGGCACAATTAAAACTTGACTGAGATCATTCCTTCAATAACGACTTTTAAAACGAAAATCATATGGATTAAGAATACTGATCAGCGATACGAATGTGATATTTGGAACATCATGATATTTTGTCGGCACCTTTGGAAACAGTGGAACGCTTCTCTCCTGCTGGAAACCAGACTGTGTTTAGGATGTTAGCATCTAGAACAACCCTTCAGCAATCTCTCTATCGTAATTAACTCTAACTTCGTCATTAGAAATCTCTCGAAGATATTTATACTCTAAAGTTCAGGCCTGTGAAAAAAGGAAAAACAAGGCGGACACACACCTGATCAAAAGGAAAGCAAGGCAAAAAACAATGACGGTTTTTATATTCCCAATTATACTCGCCCAATATACCGTAGGGGAATTATCATATTTCTAGCAAAATACGGCTATAGGTGGCTTGTCATTAGCAATTTGCTTTGTTGAAACTCTGCGATTATTGTTGTTAGCTCATAAAACACAATCTGTCCACTAAGTCGTTGATAATATTCAACATCCATCCATTCTGCACGCCAGATTTCCTTGGAAACATTAGGTCGATCAAAAAATCAATCCTTACTTTAGGTATCGCGCCTTGTTTCTAAATAGGTTTCCAGACGTCTCTGACATTCACTAACTAGAAAGACCCATCAACAATTGGCTTTCTTTATTTCAGAAGATGGAATAATCTCCCGGCCGTTTAAGGTAATCTAACGCCAGGCACAGGGGAACGCAACCATGGTATAATATGGTTATTTCTCGATATTTTATTACCCAGACGCATAAAGGTTTTTCTCCATATGGTGTGCATGGTGAGGGATTCATCTTCTATGTACCACATTGAAATAATTTCATTACAATAATTTCGATGCCGTCGTGGGTTTCGCAAATTCATGTTTGAATTTATCGAAGAAAATGCCTATCACTTCGTTTTGTGATTTATGGCCTTCAAGACGTTTCATGTCAAATGTTTTACTTAAAGCCTTCCCGAACGTTTCAATATTTTTTTTGTCAAAATGGTACATTAAATAACGTGTATACCCTGCTTTATTTGAATTTGATGGGGAGTGCATCGGTGAAAACTTAAGTAAGAACTTACTTTGATGACGATTTTGCTATCCGAATTTCAATTTTTAACCGCGTGCCATAGAAAAAAGGGCCAGTCGTGCTGGATCTATATCTCCAAATGTATTCGTTACTCATGTTGTATATACACGTTATATTGCGTGCAAATCATAAGCACATTTGCTGACAGTACCCTCGTGTAATTGACCTTGCCAAGAACTGGGATAATGATTGAGAGAATTTAAAACAATTTACTCCTCTAAATTATCGACAGTCCACGTTTCTTGACAACAAACCTTCAAGGAAACATTAGGTCAATCAAAATCAATCAATTCTCATAAGGTAATCGCGGAGTAAGTTTCCGGTCGATCTTTAATCTATGATTCAGGATGTAGTACATCTCTTCAATAATTGGCCTTGATAGATAGATAAATCTCTCCACCGTATTAAGTAATCTAGCGTCTGGTACAGAACCAAATTTATAGTACTGTCTGATATTTTATTAACTTTCGCCAAATCTTTATCCTTGCCAAAGTGGGTCAGACATCGCCGACTTTCCTCTTTTACATACGAGATCTCCGGCGGCCTGGGCTTCTTGGGACCTGTTCAGGCCTGAGTGTGTGGGGGGGGGGGGGTGAAAAGGCCCCCCTAAGTATTTTCCTTACCTTTTGAGCTAGGGGGCTGAAACTTACCACACTATACCTTTGGGTCAAGTTCTACCAGAAAATGTAAAAAAATTCAAGATGAACGCGTTGGTGACGTCACAGTGACGGCATTTTCAAAAACGACATTTTTTGGTCGATTTTTCAATTTTTTTATTTATGCAATATCCCCGCAAAAACTGCATGATAAATTAGTACATATTAATGTTATGTGAAACAAAATAGTTTTTGCCAACTTTTCATCGCGGAAAAGCAGAAATTTTGAAGAAATATGACGGAAACATCACTTTTCTGGTACCCCACGTGCCCGCTATCTTGAATTTACCCACGATCCCCTGTTCGGAGGGTTATGCAAATAGCCTCAAAATGACCCCAATATGACAAACTATCAAGTCACGGAGTTTCAGCTCTTCGTTTTTTGTCGTTCCGGAGATAGCGCAGAAAGTTTGGTATAATGGCCCACGGCCTGGTAGGGTTAATTGGTTAGTTTAATACGCTGGTTGAGTCGTTTAACCCCAGGATCAAACGATGGTTTTGTTCAAGAAAGGACAAACATACACATCTGTCAGAAGCAGTATACAGACAAATTTACTTGGAAGCGTTCGACCCTAGACCATGTTTTTATGGAAACAAGTTGAGATTAGGAATCTATCAGAAGAATGAATCTGTGACCAGAATTTAACAAATTCACATTTATCTACACGTATTCGGGGTAAAGGCTATAGGATGGATGGCGCACAGCTAATGCACATCACATCTCACATTGCCTCAGTAGACAGAGACAGGAATGGAGCTCTATATGTTACCATAAGTCCTGAAATGCATTTTTAATGCAAACCCTCGGCAAGAGAGATTAGTACCCCAGACAGAATTAACTGTCATAGAGTGAAGGGCTTTGCGTTAACGATGAAACAATGTTGAACATCCGATTTATGATGCGTTGGGAGGGGCAAGTTGCTCTATCAATACTTCGTCGGGAATTCGAACGTAAGAAATATATATGCGCATAACTTGATATATATTACGGCGTGTGTTCCCCTTGAGATCTTGCAAACAAAAGAAAATGTCCCGTCCCTTCTTGTGAAGAAGAACACCCAAAAATAAACCGGCATTCATTGGGTAGCCGTGGTCCTCGAAGAAGTTCCACGTCAATAATCTGACCTATATAACATTGCCAGCATTACGTCAGAGTAGGGAACACCAGATAATTTCTTACAAGAAATAAGAGAGTTATTATTTGCCAATAATGCTAGCAACACATAATCTAAATATGGTAAAGAATCAATATTATGTTTCACCTGCATGAAAAGTAATTTCCCACCACACTTAAACTGTTTTTTATAGTTTTCTCACCGATATTAGTAGGTTTGCCATGAATGTTCGATGATGGATTATTAACATGAATTATAGATTTGATTAATCAAAGTGAATGCCTCTCTATATAGATGTCCTTTCCCCCCATTGAACTGGAATATTACCGGTGTGAAACACGTTCACCGAAGTAAAACGTGTATGAGCCATCATTGTAACAACAACAGTGAAACAGACATGCAGAATATAGAGAAGTCAGTCACCAGCTGGATGTAGCGGGTGGTTTAGATGACCGCTCATACTGTATTCCATGCGGTACAATCCGTATCGCTGATTAGTATTCTTAAGCCCAGAGTATACAGATGTATCGCTACAATGTCTTCATTTGGTTGGTTTTCCAAAGAACTGGGATGATTGTTGAACGAAGTATGAATGATATATTTCACCAACTTATCGACAACAGTCAACGTTCTTTGTTCGAAGCACCCACGTCTAAGTAAATGTACGGATTTGGTATTTTGGAATATCATGATGTCTTGCTTGCATCATTGAAAACTGTGGACCGCTTCTCTCTTGCATGACACCAGCCTATGTTTATACTATGACTGTCTTTTTGAATTTGGTGCTTATGCTGTTGTATGGCATATGAAATGGGTCTTTGGATTATGGATGCGTATAACCTTTAATGGACGACGGCTGAATGATGAATGACGGACCAGACGCTTGCAATTTGATATAGGCAGTGGTATTCCAGTGCATATAGTACACACACATCTCGCCTGGTAGCATTTGCTAGATCCTGAGTAAAATGTTATAATTTGATCAGCGTCACAAATACAGTATTGCAGAAACTTTTAAAACAATTCTATACTACCAAGCGTCTCCACTCAGTTTGTCAATTTTGGCGATACACATATAACAACATAAGAGCGTAGCTTGTAAGATATTTGGCGTTAGCTTTCGCAACTAGTTTCTGTTTCCGCTTAACCCGAGTCTGGGGCTGTCTAAATCACTTGTACTTCAAGTTCTTCATGATGTTCATATGAACAGGCACAATCAATGCGGGACTGAGATACATCATTCCTTAGATAACGACTTCACAACGACAATCAAGTATACTGATCAGTGATCAGGATTTGATATTTGGAACATCAAGATGTCTTGCCGGTATCATGACAACTGATGTCCGCTTTACTCTTGCACGAAACTAGCATATATTAATGAATATAATTGGTTTTTTTAATTAGATGATAATGCTGTTATACGGATTAGGTCTTTGATTTATTGGACGGGGAAATTATTTAATGGACGATGGATGAATATTGAATGACGGACTAGACGTTTATATTCATGTCAACCAGAATATATCACTGTTGTTTTTGTGAAAAAGGAAACTCTGGCCAAAGTATAAATTTAATCCTGTTGTTCAAATTTTCGAGACAAAAGGTAGAGGCCTTCGTCAACAAAGGAAACAAGACAAATGTGTTTTTTGTATAGCCAATGATGGTCGCCCATTCTGCAACGGAAGAAATGTCAAATTTTCAGAGATGTCCTATCTCGTTTAACAGAATCTAACGCAGTAAAATGCGGATATAGAAGGCTTTCCGCAAGCAATTTGCTTGGTAAATCTCTGTGATTACTGTTGTGAGTTGACAAAACAATATATGTTCACTAAGTCGTTTGAAAATATTCAACATCCATTCATTCCGAGCACAACGTCAATCAAAAATCAAGATCCTCATCTTGAGGTAATTATGGCGAATCGCCTTGTTCCTAAATAGATTTTCGGTGGGTCACTGATTTGAGATGTTCATGATATTTCATTAACTAGGACCCGAAAAAGGCGCCGCTGGTCACATCGGATAGTTCTTTGGCATTGACAATACCCCCAAAATCAGAAAATAGTCTCACAGTGGTTCTCAAAAATACTTCAAAACGGAACAAATTTGATGATTTCATTGTCCCGAATCATATACATTTGTGAACAATATAAGTCACCAGTAAAAGGCTATGAATAAAAAAAAATCCAACATTGCCAATGTAAACGAAGGACTGGTTGCCTAACATCTGCATAATATCACGTGAGCCATGACGTCGTTCCGTGCCTCATACGGCTAAAGTATCCGATATAGGAAATATCCTATTGACTGTCTCTATGTCAGAAGAGGGAAGTATCTCTCGGCCGTATAAAGAAATCTAACATATAACCCGTGTGAACGTTACGATTTTAATATGTCTATTTCCCCTTGCTTTATTATTTAAACGTGTAAAAGTGTTAAACATTTTCATCTTCTCAACATAGGATCAGTTTCATACTCCTATGATATCATATATTTGAGCATGATGAGTGGTTCAGCTTTCACTAGCTTTCCCCTAGCTATCCACTAACACCAGATGAGTTATTTGCTTCAGCTGATCTGTCATCACAGCTCCCGAGCTAGCGTATCTAATTCCGCTTAAGCCGGTGCTAAGGGCCGTGTTGATATACTTCATAGTTTCCACATGAGCATCTGCGATAAAAGCGCGGCTGAGATACTAAGGCTACGCTGGTAAATCCATCGTATTCCCGGCAGTGAATGTGAAGTGCTGGGGGAAGCTTTCCTGTGGGGTCATATGGTTGCCTTTTAGTCTCCAGACGTCGTCAATTTCTCACATCTATTGCATATCGCTCCAACTCATGTGCCGCTTCAAACCTTTTCTTTGCAATAATTTCGATAATGACATATATTGCAAATTCCACATAAAAATATCGCCATGCAATTCTCGGGGCAGTGATAGAGTTATCAAAAAATGGTTATAACGTCTTGTGCGGTTTATGATATTGCACCATGGGTGATCATCAAGCCTTTTGAAAGGTTTCGTTGTTTCATTGAAATATAACATCAAACATGTATACCATTTTTATTTATATCCCTATGGGAGTGCATGGACAGAAGTAATCATTTAAGGATTCTAAAAACTTATTTCCAAGAAGTCTGCCTTTCGATGGGCTATGCATTTTGTTGTCACAACCCTGCTGGGAGACTTTAAACTGGGTCCGTGGATGTCTGTTCAAATGCTTCCGCCTGAAGGTGGAAACACTGGACCTTGTTCCATTCTTGTTCCATATTCAGATATGCCTGAAGGTGGCGTCACTGGGGTTAGTTTCATCTTTCTGTGGTTATTCATGCGAATTCTTGCGGGCAATAACTTGGGAACGCGTCATCTGGTTCTTCCAAAATTCGGCAAATGCATCTCTTGCGAGAATTTGTTGAATGTTATTGCATTTCAGCGAGATCTGCTTGTACGTGGTGGCACTAGGGTTCATTCCATTCTTCCGTGCAGCAAGCAATAACGTTGAAACAGTTTCATATATATATATTTTGGGGTAATAACTTAATAACTGAGAAACGCTCATTGGATTCCTTTGAAATTTGTCATGCAGATATCATGAGATGTCACTTGGAATTGAGTTTCACGCACTTGCGCGCGTACAAGTGGCTCCACCTGGGGGCAACTTCTAAATTTGGTTTCCGGACAATAAGTTGAGAACTGCTAATCAGATTTTTCCCAAATTTGGTATGCATATACCTTGCCATGAGATGTTGCTTGGGATTGCGTTTCAGCCACTTCGGCTTAGAGGTGGTGCTACCTGGTGGCAAAATCTGAAATACGGTTTCCGAGCAATAACTTGAGAATAATCAGATTCTTCTCAAATCTGGCATACATGTACCATGCTAGGATATGTTGCTTGGAATTGCCTTTTGCTCACTTCCACTTACAGGTGGCACCACCTCATGGCAAAATCCCAAATTTGTTGAGGATCCTAGTAGGATTCTTCTCAAATTTGGTATGCAGAAAATATGCTTTGAGATGCATTGGGATTTTATATTTGTCCGCTTCTGCCTACATTTGTTTCTGGGCAATAATTTGTCAACTACTCATCGGATTTTTCTCAAATTTGGTATTCATATGCCATAAGATTGTGTTTCGCCCACTTCCGCCTACAGATAGCCACCACCTGGTGGCAATAACTTGAGGACAACTCTTAATATTCTTCGTATGCCGAGATGTCGCTTGGGATTGCGTTTCGCCCACTTGCACCTACAGGTGGTGACACCTGCTGGCAAAGTCTAAATTTGGTTAGATAATATGTCATGATTTTTGTTTGGGGTTGCATCTCGGTTACATAATTTCCGTGATACACTGTGTGGAAACCATATTACAGCAGCAGTCAATGTTCAGTCAGCCGTTCTGAGTTGATCTGAAAACCTGGGGAGGAGGAAAGACCCGTCTGCTTCCTGCGCCTATGAAGTAGCAGTTGCCTCCCCATGTATACCCCCTGAGACCAACAACGCTAAAAAATATCGCTGCCATTTCGGCGGAGAGCGACCTAGCATCCCCTGGCTGCTTGTTTAACTTTAGAGTTCTGTTTGAATGACTGTGAAAATGATTTATTGATTCCCAGTCTAATAACACTTGCCCAGTATTGGGGAAACAAATGAAGTTACATAAAGCGCGCTGTCGACTTCAAATCTGTGATGTACCTAAATGATCCAAATGTATTAGTGGTCCTGTTATCATTAAAAAAAAAACGATTTGTTGGCATTGTGATCCAAGAATTTCGGATTTAATGTTTCTATCATATTACATATTTTTCTGAAGCTAGGCGTATCGCCTGTGGAACATTGTAAACTAAGGCAGGACAGCAATGTCAACAATGTAGGTGCATATGGAGCTAAGGACGCATCGCCATAAGAAGTAAATTACATCGTACAGATATTATAACTCAAGTAGAACCGCTCATTAGCATTATATATTATATGCAAATAAATGGTACTACTTTTTGCACAATCAAAGATTTATATCCATTCCATTTCCCAAGGAAAGTGTCGGAGAAAATGAACATTCCACGGTCCACGCACAACAACAACTGTAAAACTGGTGTTTCAGAGTCTGGAATTCCTAGAAGATGATGATGTCTTACGGAGACACCAAGCATACATTTTTCATACATGTCAAGAAAGGCAGGTCAGTGAAACTTTGGTCATGATCAGCATTTCCATTGCCATGAAGTGAAGAAAACTGATTTTTTTTATGCAAATCATACAACAATCTTAATCGACCAGATTTGTGACTGCTACAACGACAAGGGTTGTATTATCTGTTTACCAGACACGAGATGTGGCTAGCCCTTCTTTTAATTTTTTTTATTTGCTTCGGGGCGATAATGGCGAGAACATATAGCACAGTTTGTTCACGAAATCGTTACTATCACTTGGCATTCATTTATGTTCGGGACATAAAACTTTCGCGAAAACGTTAGGGCAATCAAAAATCAATCAACCCTCGTAAGATCACACGTATGCTTCGTAGTCTGGGTTTCCGGTCGACCACTAATGTAAGACGTCCATCACATTTTAGATCAATAAAGACTCAACAATTATCCCCATCCTTCTCGAAAGATGGATCAATATCGTTTTCTTGATTCCAAGTAATCTATGTCCCTAGTCCCAAGAACAAAATTATGATAATGTGTATAATTATTGGAGATTCATCTTAACTCTATCTGGCCTGGGCTTTTTGGGACCTGTCCAGGCCTGGGGGGGGGAGGCGAAATGGCCCCTCCTCATTATTTTTCTTATCCCTTGAGCTAGGGGGCTGAAACTTACCACGCTATACCCTTGGGTCAAGCTCTACTGGAAAACGTAAAAAAATTCAAGATGGTCGCTTTGATGACATCACAGTGACGTCATTTTCAAAAACGGCATTTTTTGGTCGATTTTTCGATCGGATTTTCCGAATTTTTTATTTATGCAATTTCTCCGCAAAAACTGCATGATAAATTAGTAAATATTAATCTGATGTGAAATAAAATAGTTTTTGCCCACTTTTCGACGCAGAAAAAGCATAAATTTTGAAGAAATATGACAAAAACATCACTTTTCTGGTACCCCACGTGGCCGCCATCTTGAATTTACCCATGATCCTCTGCTCAGCAGGTTATGCAAATGGGCTCAAAATGACCCAATGATAAACTATAAAGTCCCGGAGTTTCAGCACTTCATTTTTCGTCGTTCCGGAGATAGCGCAGTAAGTTTGGTAGGGGGCCATAATGGCCCCTAGGCAAGGTAGGGTTAAAGGTATCTAAATCGACCAAGTCCAATGACTACTATGAAAGATAGCTTCAAAAACGTATTTTCTCGCTTTCTTTGCTGCACGACACTGCGGAAAGACAATGCGTTTCAAGAACGTAGCAGCATTTACTGTTTTTAGAACGTAGCAGCATTTACTGTTTTTAGAATTATCATTTTCAATGTTGTGATTGAACCCTGGTGAACCAATGTCAAGGCGGTGAGGAGAGGGAGTAAATTTCTTTTTGAAAGTGGGGTGATGGAAACCAGAATCAGTTTGTGCTCAGTTGGGAATCAATGTAATCAATGTTATTGGGCGGCTGTACAACGGTATCAAATACTGATAATATGTGTATCCACGGCTCTTAAAACTTCATCAAGACCGGGCTCTAGGACTTTCTGAGAGACAAGACCTTTTCACAATCAAACCCAGAAAAATCACATGTGGGATGGGCAAGAATCCACCTCTGGGTGCATTTCTTAACCATTGCAGAATAGGGTATGTGTAGGCCGAGAGACGGAAGCCAAAGGGAAAAGGAGGTGCGATAATTCTACTTTAAAAAATTCCAAATCTATTCCAGAATGGAGAAGGAAAAAATAGTCCACTTCTGAAATATATTTGATGCTAACTCTCTTAACTGTTGCAATCATCTTCGCCAAACACTGGGATGATCTTCCCAGCGTAAATTTCCGCAAAGCATTTACCGGTCTGCACAGGAGTGAAAGGATGGGGCATGGATTAAGGAACTTACTTCCATGTCATCGTTCTGGACTAATTCTTGAAACTTGATTTTCAAACAAATGAGTTGCTTCTAAGTATCTTAAGTATTTCAAGCGTTCCAGGACCAAATATAAATCTTTATACGCATTAAATAGCATAATTGCATACTTTTTAGAAAGTATAGAGGATATCCGAATGTTATATGAAGAGCGCCGAGGACTTAACACTGAGACTCCGTCTGTATGAGCTAATCGCACAAACGACGACAAGCTATTATATATATGATGCGGCCTGCATTAGATTGGGTACTTAATCGACAAAATTGTTGAAAAGTACGATGAATAAGAGTCCATACAACTTTGCCAAATTAAAACATCTCAGAGAGAAGTTGGTTCACGACAAATCACTCAGCGGTCACAGAAAAAAACTGCTGGTCTCCAAATAGCTTCCTGACCGACCAATAATGATGTCAGTAACATTTGGGAAACCCACGATGAATCGTAAATAATGCGTTTGTCCTAAAATGGATAGCGCCCATTGCATCTATGAACTGTCTAACGTTAAGCATGACGATAATGGGTTTATATCCCTATGCTATATAAAGTAATATTGTGTAAATAAAGAACGATTTTAAATCCATATTAGTCTTTGAACTGTTGATCCTTGAAATCCACGAACTTTTCGAGGGATTAATTTACCCTGCCCAGTACTAGCTAATGATACATCTTTCCAGGTTTTGATTTACGTAAGTGAAACAATATCGAGAATAAACTAACTGGTGAGTAGACTAGAGGAGATATGTGTCCGTCAATTTTAACAATTCAGTACAAGGTTTTGCATTCTTTTAAAATGTATTCAATGTTGGGGCAAAAGTATTGAACCTCAGTCCAATATTGGGTATTAAGCATACAGTCAAAACATTGGCGCATCAGCTCTAGAAGGATTTATATCTATGCCAGGCTATGATGTGATGTACATAGGGTATAAGGCGACGCATCCTTAACTCGAGCTATGATGTGATGTACATAGAGTATAAGGCGACACATTCTGCACATGAGCTATGATGTGATGTACATAGAGTATAAGGTGACACATTCTCCACACGAGCAATGATGTGATGTATATGGAGTATAAGGCGACACATCCTCCAAACGAGCTATGAGGTGATGTACATAGGATGTAAGGCGACACATCCTCGACACGAGTTATGATGTGATGTACATAGGGTATAAGGCGACACTTCCTCCATACGAGTCATGATGTGATGTACATAGAGTATAAGGCGACACATCCTCCACACGAGCTATGATGTGGTGTACATAGAGTATAAGACGACACATGCTCCACACGAGCTATGATGTGGTGTACATAGAGTATAAGACGACACATCCTCCACACGAGCTATGATGTGGTGTACATAGAGTATAAGACGACACATCCTCCACACGAGCTATGATGTGATGTACATGGGATATAAGGCGATACATCCTCCACACGAGCTATGATGTGATGCACATAGAATATAAAGCGACACATGCTCCACACGAGCTATGATGTGATGTACATAGAGTATAAAGCGACACATGCTCCACACGAGCTATGATGTGATGTACATAGAATATAAAGCGACACATGCTCCACACGAGCTATGATGTGATGTACATAGAGTATAAGGCGACACATCCTCCACACGAGCTATGATGTGATGCACATAGAATATAAGGCGACACATGCTCCACACGAGCTATGATGTGATGTACATAGAGTATAAAGCGACACATGCTCCACACGAGCTATGATGTGATGTACATAGAATATAAAACGGCACATGCTCCACACGAGCTATGATGTGATGCACATAGAATATAAAGCGACACATGCTCCACACGAGCTATGATGTGATGTACATAGAGTATAAAGCGACACATGCTCCACACGAGCTATGATGTGATGTACATAGAGTATAAAGCGACACATGCTCCACACGAGCTATGATGTGATGTATATAGAGTGTAAGGCCATGCATACTTTTTGCCGTTATATAGCTGACATATTGCTGAACGCGAAGATAAACCTTGATTCTCTCTCTCTCACACACGGGCTATGATGTGATGTACATAGAGTATAAGGCGACACATCCTTCACACGAGCTATGATGTGCTGTACATAGAGTATAAGGCGACACATCCTCTACACGACCTATGATGTGATGTACATAGAGTATAAGGCGACACATCCTCCACATGAGCTATGATGTGATGTACACAGAGTATAAGGGGACACATCCTCCACACGAGCAAAAGAGTAAAGACGACACATCTTTTTTGTCGTTATATAACTGAAATATTGCTGAACGCGACGTTAAACCTTAATTCTCTCTCTCCCTCACGAGCTATGATGTGATGTACATAGAGTATAAGGGGACACCTCCACACAAGCTATGATGTGATGTACATAGAATATAAGGCAACGTCCTCCACACGAGCTATGATGCCATGTACATAGAGTATAAGGCGACACATCCTTCACACGAGCTATGATGTGATGTAGCTGAAATATTGCTGAACGCGACGTTACACGTTAATCCTCTCTCCCTCACGAGCTATGATGTGATGTACATAGAGTATAAGGGGACGCATCCTCCACACGAGCTATGATGTGATGCACATAGAGTATAAGCCGACACATCCTCCACACAGGCTATGATGTGGTGTACATGGAGTATAATGCGACACATCCTCCACACGAGCTATGATGTGATGTACATAGAGTATAAGACGACACAACCTCCACACAGGCTATGATGTGATGTACATAGAGTAGAAGGCGGCACATCCTCCACACGAGGTATGATGTGATGTACATAGAGTAGAAGGCGGCACATCCTCCACACGAGGTATGATGTGATGTGCATAGAGTATAAGGCGGCACATCCTCCAGCGAGATATGATGTGATGTACATAGAGTATAAGGCGACACATCCTCCACACAGGCTATGATGTGGTGTACATGGAGTATAAGGCGACACATCCTCCACACAGGCTATGATGTGATGTACATAGAGTATAAGGCGACACATCCTCCACACAGGCTATGATGTGATGTACATAGAGTATAAGACGACACATCCTCCACACAGGCTATGATGTGATGTACATAGAGTATAATGCGACACATCCTCCACACGAGCAATGATGTGATGTACATAGAATATAAGGTGGCAGAGCTATGATGTGATGTACATAGAGTAGAAGGCGGCACATCCTCCACACGAGGTATGATGTGATGTACATAGAGTAGAAGGCGGCACATCCTCCACACGAGGTATGATGTGATGTACATAGAGTATAAGGCGGCACATCCTCCAGCGAGATATGATGTGATGTACATAGAGTATAAGGCGACACATCCTCCACACAGGCTATGATGTGATGTACATAGAGTATAAGGCGACACATCCTCCACACAGGCTATGATGTGGTGTACATGGAGTATAATGCGACACATCCTCCACATGAGCTATGATGTGATGTACATAGAGTATAAGGCGACACATCCTCCACACGAGCAATGATGTGATGTGCATAGAGTATAAGGCGGCACATACTCCACACGAGGTGTGATGTGATGTACATAGAGTATAAGGCGACACATCCTCCACACGAGGTATGATGTGATGTACATAGAGTATAAAGCGGCACATCCTCCACACGAGCTATGATGTGATGTACATAGAGTATAAGGGGACACATCCTCCACACAGGCTATGATGTGATGTACATAGAATATAAGGCGACACATCCTCCACACAGGCTATGATGTGGTGTACATGGAGTATAATGGGACACATCCTCCACATGAGCTATGATGTGATGTACATAGAGTATAAGGCGACACATCCTCCACACGAGCAATGATGTGATGTGCATAGAGTATAAGGCGGCACATCCTCCACACGAGGTATGATGTGATGTACATAGAGTATAAGGCGGCACACCCTCCACACGAGGCATGATGTGATGTACATAGAGTATAAGGCGGCACATCCTCCACACGAGGTATGATGTGATGTACATAGAGTACATGTATAAGGCGACACAATATACACACGAGCTATGATGTGATGTACATAGAGTATAAGGCGGCACATCCTCCACACGAGGTGTGATGTGATGTACATAGAGTATAAGGCGACACATACTCCACACAAACTAGAAACTGTAGAGTGATAAATCAGTACCCACAATTTAGTAAATACCGCAGAGTGAGCACATAAACGCACATTTTCAGATTTATTGACGCATATCGACGTAGATCAAACTGCTCCCATCGCCTCGGTAGATAGATAAACCAATAACATGTATTGATATATCCATAATTTCTGAAACGTGGTTTTGTTGTAAATCCGCGGCAGGAAAGGTTAATGCCCCAGACAGAATTAACTGTCACTGACCGATGGCCTTATCGTTAACGATGAAATAATGTCTTGCTCTCAGTTTATTTATTTGAGATGGTAGATGCTGTATAGTGTGTTCATCGAGTTTGGTCGGATGCAGCCTTTCCGTGTTGGACGCTCCTATCATATATTATTTTCAATTGTAATACACAGAAACCAAAGGACGTTTGTCCATGTTATATTGTCGACGCTGGCAGAAGGGTAATCTGACGTCATTTTGTTGGGGAAAAATACTTCCCCTCAAACACAAACCAGTCACACATCATGCAGTTCTGAGAGAGCAGAAGGGTTTACCTTGGAATAATTTTCAGTTCAATCACTTTCCTTACATTTTCATGGTTTTCTCGTGAGTTGATTATTACCGTTTTACTATATTAAGTAATCTAATGTCCGAAGAACAAATCCATGGAATTGGTGGCAATTATCCTTCCTTCTCTCCAAATACTGATCTTCGCACTAATCGGCCTAAGTTTTATTCGTGATATTGGGAATTTGTTTCGATCTCTACGAATACAAACTTTAACTTTGGAACAAGATACCGTTCCTAAAGTTGCATCCATATTGAGAACTTAAGCTAGATCATCTGAAGTGTTATTCGGAACTTCCCAGCTGCAATCACCTAAGGCAATCGATTTACATTCGGAGAGTTGTAGCATTAATATCCGGTACATCTTCAGATTTGATACGTCAGAGAGGCCGAATCAGTCACATTGATCATCTGTTTGCATGTTTGTTTGTTTCGATCCCCATGAATACCTACAAACCTGATTCGTTTAATTGATCGCATACTTGTGTTCCGAACTTGTATTCACTCATATGAGAAGTTACGGTTTTAGAACACCTATCTGTTAGATTTGGTGATCCGGCACATCGTAAACACTTTATAATATTCAATTTCATATAGATGTCAGTTTACAGGGTCAGTAGAAACCAATCGATTCCAGACTTACACAGACAGGAATTAAGAATTCAACGATTGATTGTTATGAGATTGGAACTCACATTGACCATATCTTACATGCATAACAGGAAAATTCATTCACTCTTGCAGCTTTGAACTTATCAAACTACAGCCTTGGGTCAGTTTCTAAGCTCGGTCAATACTCGGATGGATGACCGGGTGCTGTACTGGCTGGATTGATCAGTGTCCAGGGTAATAGGAACTGTGAGCACTCTCGTGTTCTGGCACATGTAAGCAACGTCGTGATATGAGTGAAACAAGGTTGAAAACGACGTTAACCCCTACTACTCGCTCACTCACTCTACCAGAAAATGTGAAAAGCAATCACAGAGTTAGGCGTAATTCATACTTCATGGTATTCGGAAAACGAAGTTTAACCCACACACACAAACGATGTAATACTTTTTTTTATCAATAGTCTATATTTGTGCCTGTATATTATCTTGATGTTAGTTGCCAACGTTTCATGCTATGAGTTATAGAATATGCACCTGATGAAAACGTCCCAAAATGTACTCGGTAGGAAACACTTCTATCTCAAGAAGAGAGAGATCGGCATATGAAACCAGCAGCAATGCATGATACAATACAATACAAGGAGACACCACAATAGATGACAGGAGCATCAACAACCATCACCATATTCATCAAGAAGAGCGGAGCAGGTACGATTATACAGGATAACCCGAGATCAATAGGTCTAGTGTATGCTCAGCCTGTGACCGAGGCGGATTCCCGACCTGCAGTGGAAATTCTTGTGATGGATTTCCTTATACAGGTAACAACAGGCTAAGAAGTTCTCCTTTAATTCACACACGATATTGGGAATCAAGATACCTTGGTCAAGCGACTGCGGAAGATCAGTTGGGAAATTCCAAGGGGGCATGGGTGGGCTAAATGTTACCAAAGCAGAAGATTACAATTGCGTGCATGTTCCTTAAGCGCAAGGGGATGGAGATTGAACCGGACTTGCTGGATCTGGGACCCTGTGGCTTGCACACGGCTCATAATTATACTCTGAAATGTAGAGAGAAAGCCACACGTCAGAATCCTGACATAGGGCATTTTGGAGATTGTAGCATAAGACACATGCTAACATTGCAGACGTCATGACACTGACCCGGAAAAAACGAGTTCCCCCACATGGATTGACAATGCTCGGATCAGTGAGAAACCCCAAGAGTCACTGAAAATAAAGCTTTAGATACCGTATCATGCGTAAATGAAAGCAGGCTACAAAGACCAATTGTATCATGCCAGATTGAAGTTTTTCCTCTCCGTGGCAAACCACTGGAAACAATTCAGTGACGTTTTCTAACGGATACTCCGATGATTCCATTTTTGGCTTGAAATAGTGTACGTTGTATGCTTTGTGTGCCAGCGCTTCATGCAAGAAAGCCTGTTTCAAGGAGGTGGTGGAATACTAAGGACACTGATCAAGCTGGACCGAATAACTCTCTCATCGATACGTTGATGTCGGGCATGGTGCAAAAGCGTGTTTGAAGAAAGTCACGCAGTCTGAGACTTGCAGAAACTTCTTTCAGAAGAAGTGCATTTATCTCATGTTGAGTTACTTATATGAGCTGATCTGTCAACTCCCTAGCTAGCGTATCTAATTCCGCTTAAATCGGTGTTAGGGACCGTGGGGTTACTCCATAGTTTTCACATGAACATCTGCAATAAAAGCGCGGCTGAGATACCAAGGTTACGTCTTAGAATCCTCCGTATTCTAGTCTGAATGTGAGGTGCCGTGGGAGGCTTTCTTGTGGAGAAGTATAGTTGCTTTCTAATCAACAGACGTTATCAACTTTTCCCACCTCTTACATATCTCACCAAATTAAATTTCTTTCTGCAACTGCTGAAACATATGTTGAGAGTAATCAGATCCAGTACCATCATGTATGCCAACTTGCCTCCCTAGTCGTAGTCGAAGAGGGTCGGGCCGCCTCCAAGATACTAGGAAATATGGTTTTTCGAGGCTAACCATAACTCAAGTAAACAGATTTGAGGAGATCTATGTCAATGAGCTCAATGCACTGGAGAGTTTGGGACAGGGACAGGCTTGACAGCTTCTTCTATGGGCGGCTCAATAATGTACGTTACAACAAGTCGGAAAGAACAGTTCAGCTGTGACTGGTCTTTTCTCATGGCCAAGCTGGTATTGAGCGGAGTTTTAATCAGAACTAAGGCGTGTTGGAGACAAATATTATAAAATACACACTCAGTGCTCTGCTACTGATATAGGAATCTGTTTGACCATAAGGAGAGCCATTTTAAGTGAAGATGACAGCTGCGATGCTACAATGCTGTAGAATGGTGACATTGCGGTATAAATATCATCCCCAGTCAAACAAGGACAGAGCTGAGAGTCAGAAGAAGAGCAAATGAAGAGATTTTGATTCTAACATTTAAACTCTTCAGAAGAGCACCTTGTAGATTGGCGTTTAGGAGAGGAAACTTCTTCAACTTTCTGAATGCAAACCGAAAGCACTGCAAAACTGCAGTTTCTCAGACAATCCTACGGATTGAGGAAGTCAATTACAAATATAGCCATACCATAGCATGGTATTTGTGTGCGTGTGGAACAGTCGATTACAAGAGAAGGAGGGCTTAAGTTCGCACCAGAAAAAAGCAGTTGTCCTTTGTTATAAATTATACAGGTCGTGATATATTTTCATCAGAGTGGTTAACTGTACATATCTGCTATAAAAATCATTTGTCATGTAATTTATTTACCATCTTTATCTCTTTAGGGATCATTGACAGGTGAAACAATGTCAGCATGCATTGATTATGTAGTTACGGCATCTGGAAGACAACAGACGTGCAAATGGGTATCCGACTACGAGTCAATGCCACCAATAATTGTTGATTCATCTACAGGCAAGATTCAGTGGATATGATATCACGATGATTGTGAAATAAATATATGTATTTTAGATATGCTCTTCAATTGACCTCAATTATCTACTGCCTTTCTATCAATCACCGTAATTGACGATCTGGCTGAATGGACTGACTGTGGAAACATTATGTAGATCCGGTGCAAAATGTGACGATTTCAATCAACGCCACAGAATATTATTGCAGAAACTTGTCAAACAATGCTATACCACGAAACGCTTCCATTCTAAGTTTCTCAATTTCTGCTCGTACACTGACGGCGAATGGCATCGTAGTAGGGACGGCCCTGGGCAAAATTTTGAAAATTAACCTTGAGCTAGGGTTTTTTTCTTTCAATTTATGCATATTTGGAATCGATGCTAAATGCATTGTTTCGTGGACGACGATCGAATATTGAATGTCGGATCTAACATGAAAAAACATGAGAAATAGAAAGGTTTCAAAACAAACATGACGAATGAAGTTATTACAAGCTAAGTCAGTGATAACAAATTGATTATGAATGATGCCAACTTTCTCTCGATTTCTGTACATATTGAGCCTAATAACCCGATCTCCAATCTGACACGAACAGAGATGGAATTTCGCCGAAGAGGACCAAATACAATATTGACGCATCCATAATTCACGAGATCTGTTTTGATGTAAAGCTTTGTCAGGCGAGAGGTACCGACCATGAAGCGGAATGATCAGTTCCTGAACGACCGCGTTAAAGATTTAACGGATCCCGTTCATGACGTGAGAGGGCTAACTTGATTATGAATTGTCTATCAGATATCAAGGCCTGTGTGAAAAACAAGAAGTACTATTTGAATCCTTATGTACATGTAATCCGGCTAGCATTTGTATCGAAAAGTGGAAATTTATAATACGGTTTGAATTATTGTTACATGTAGTTTAAGAGTGCCTTAAAATAAAAACAAGGCAAAAAGTTTTGGTCATCGTGTTTTGATTTACACAACTCGAAATTGTTTCACATTCTCCAATGGAAAATGTCTGCGTCCTAAAGAAACTTGTCAAAGCCGATCAACATTGCCAATCTCGCAATTCCCGACTTAACTTTAGTAATTCGCTTCGCTGCGGTCTGGAATAATTGTTGCGAGAGCATCGAGCAAAATCCGTTTGTAGCCATAGCTGTCAAAATTCGTTTATTCGGGACACAACCCGTCTGGCAAAATATTAAGGTCAATCAAAAGTCAATCGGTCCTCAAAGATTTCCGACGGATTGCTATTTAACAATCTATATGAGGACAATTTGCTTTATTTTTCTAGGATGATGAAAATACCTCTTTTCTCGTTTAATTTAATGTCTTGCCACGAAGAACAAATCGGTGATAATGTGTCCATGGCATATTGTCTTAGCTAACAATGTAAGTAGCAGGGAGTGGTGCCAATCTATTTCATCTCTTGTCAATCTGTTGCTTTTTCCTACAAATTTGTAAGTTGTCACAGTACTTAGAAAGCGGCTCGATAATTCGGTTTCCATTCATCTAGAATTTTCTTTGGATTTCTCGAATTCTTTGAGAGAATGTCGAGAGATAAAAGTGAAAAAAAATGTCGAAATATTCCTGGTCGATTTTCTCTGTGTGGTCTTTTTCGACCTACAGAAAATTAATGGTTTTCTTTGATCTGGAGAATTTCGAGGAATTTTGATTCGGAATTGCGAGAGAAAATCTCAAAGCCATCGAGGGACGAATGAGTAGAATAACATTATTTACATGGTAACAGCTGTTATGCTGCTATGTGCCAAAAATCTGTATGATGTATAGGCCCAGGTAAACTTTAGCTGTAGCTACTGTTTTCACAATGCAATACCAGCGTTCCAGAACAACGCTACAGGGCGTTGGAAATCAAATTTTCATAAGCAACTGTATTTTATTATGCAAGATTAACGAACATAACTCCGAGCTGATTAGATCGAATGAACATTTTATATCCCTTAATGGCTCATACACCGTCTGAACATTGACATTGTAAACAAGGAATATCGTCCACATCATATCTTGGATTCACATAGGCTCCATATACTTTAGGAATAGACGTCCGTGGATATCTATATTATGTTTTTACCTGTAGGGTGAGCACATAGTAGTACTCTGAGGAGTAGTCTAGTTCCCTATACTCTAAGGAGTAGTCCAGTTCCCTAGTCTATTAACGTAACATACTAATTAGGCGAGCGGCAGATCCTAGAAAAGGGCCTTATTTTTCGCGTTTAATGCACCCACCCTACACACACCTGGATCATACATCATTTTAAAGCCTATGGTCTCCACTTTTCAGATCTACCTGCAGTACTGTTGAAATGTGGTGCCGTTGCCATGGAAACGAACTCCAAAAAAGTCATGTTAGATTTACCATTTTCCTCACTATTGGAACACTTGATAATATGGATAACATAGATTCTTGGATGCAAAGGTTCAAATGATGATCCAAGCGCGAAACTTGACATGGCTAGTCTAATTAGGACACTTTTTCCAGAAATTAATGTTACCTAACTGAAATCCAAGATGGCGGCTGTTTTCCAAGATGGCCGCCGAAGGACCCTGCTAATACCTGATTTTGTCAGAAAAAGTGGTGAAATTTTACGATTGGAATTATTTTGACCATCACGTATATACTTATAGAGAGGGGAAAGCAGATTTTGGTATCTTTATGTTCTCCCAGATATATGTTCTAACATTCCTGAATCTGATGATGTCACTATTGAAGGGTTGTGCCATGATGTGACCATTTCGAGTTCGCAGTGTGTTATCATTGGCTGGAGTTTTTGCATTAGTGATCCCATTTGATTGAGGTTATGTCTTAGTTACGCATTCTTATGTCTATATAATGTCCTTTACTGAAAGATTATTTCCATAATTTGATGTATGAGTAGGCTTATCTTGGAACAATACTTCGCCTTAAATTGTGTTTCGGTCTAATCTGTGCCACCTGTTGGCCATTTTGGAATTTCAACAACCTTTACTTATTAGGGTTAATATAAATAAATGGGCTGTTCCTGTCTGTTGGTTGTTAGCAGAATGTTCCGAACTGACAAGAAGTTTATTTGGGATCAATTTGCTCACACTATTCACTGTACCCCCGAAGAACGTTGTACGGATTTAATTATTCAGTGTGCCCAAATAGGACACATGTCGAAAACTGGACCCTGAATAATTTCACCTGGGTAATTAATCCCATGGAGTATTGTAACGCTGGATCATGGGAAATGTCATATCCATTGGGCTAACTTTCTGTTTGCCACCAAACATGGCAGGCTTATATACTGCATCAAGGAGAACGTTCAATTGGGCTTGATTTTCCACTATGCCCAATTGGAACCCACATCGGAAACTGGACCCAGGATAATGTATTTTTTCTGAGAATTATATTCCAGCAGTGAAAATTAGTGCAATTACTTACTGGGTCCCAGGGAATGTTCTGTTGGATTTATTTTCTCTTTTTTTTAAATCGAGATCTACAGTTTCACATATTAATGCCGCTGTTACAGAGGAAACGGGCATAAACGATCACACGACATTCTGAAATGCCTCCTCCAGAAGGTGAAAGTAACGTTAATAATAAATACTACAGGTCATTGTACAGGAAATTACATAAATATCTCCAGCGAGACTGGTTTGAACTTGAAATGGGACAGTTCAGGACAGGAAACCGGCATGTAAGACACTACACAATTATCGAATGTCTCATCAAGCTCATATAGGTAATACACTAGTAGTAGGGAAAGGACCAATCTGATCGCATTGAGGCTCTTTTGTGTGAGGCGGATGACGTCATGGATAATGTCACTTCCGGTGCGAGGTCACGTCCGGATCAAAGGTCAAAGAGCACTTGCGGTTACGTGCCATCCGAAGATGACGATTCGCCTTTCAATTGACGCATGCGCAGTCGGTCATTAGCAGAAAAAAGGCATTTGGGTGGACGTTTTGGGGTCGAGGTGGGCCATCCTTGATTTAAAAGGGTCGTGTGAGGTGTCATATTGAAGCGCTCGTGGGGTAGCGTCCGATTGGGGTGTCTTGTAATGGAACTGCCATCAATCTGCGCATGCACAGTCGGGCAGTTGTAGAAAAAGAGCATTTGAATGGGCGTTTTGAGGCAGAGATGGACCATCCGTGGTCTAAATGAGCCGTGTGAGGTGTCATCTGGAAGGGCTCGTGGAGTAGAGTCTGACTGTGGTTGCAGTGAAACTGCCGTCAGTCTAACGCTAGGGACTAAGTTCCCTAGTTTCTGTACCTAGTCCCATAATGTTTTAATTCTTCGACGCAGACAGTTGAGAGAAAGAAAGATCAGCACGTTCACAGATGTATTTTAGTATTCCTCCATCACATCACACCTACACTGGGGGAGCTGCGTTGGGTGTGTTTACATAATAGTATGGCCGAAGATTGACACTCCGAATGGCAGATTCTGATTGGACAGGAACAACCGAAAATATGTCAAGCGGATAAGAGGGACCATGATAGATGCAACATAAAATGACGGCTTCTGATTGGACAAGAGCAGCCGATGATGCATCTGATACGCGCCATACTATCATGTAAACACACACGACGCTACTGCTGCCCGACTGCGCATGCGCGGATTGACAGCACTTCCACTACAGACCACATCAGCCTGACTCTCTCTAACGAGCACTTCAATATGACACCTCACACGATGCATTTGGACAGTATATGGTCCACCTCGACCCCATAATGTCCATTCAAATGTCTTTTTTCTACTACTGTCCGACTGCTCATGCGCAGATTGACGGCGCTTCCACTACAGACCACATCAGCCTGACTGTCTTCCACGAACGCTTCAATATGACACACCACACGGCCCGGATAGTCCTCCTAGTCCCCAAAACATCCAACCAAATGCCTCCTTTCTACTACTTCTCGGCTGAGCATGTGCAGATTGACACTACAAACTACATCAATCTGACTCTACCCGAAAAGGGCTCCAAGATGGCACCCCACAAAACCGTCTATTCGAATGCCCTTTACTACTGGCGGCACTTCCACTAAAAACCACCCCAGTCTGATGTTCCCCCAGGTGCGCTCCAACATGACACCTCACACGAACCAATTGGACCACGAATGGTCCACCTCCAGCCCAAAACGTCCATTCAAACACTCTTTCTCTACTACTGCCCGACTGCACATGCGCAGATTGACGGCAGTTCCACTACAAACCACGCAAGTCGAACGCTATCCCACGAGCGCTTCAATGTGACATCTCACACGGCCCATTTGAACCAGGGATGACCCACTTCAACCCCAAAACGTCCACCCAAATGCCTTTTTCTGACCGAATGTGACGTCATCAGAGAACAGCCTCAATGCGACCAGATTGGTCCGTTTCCTACTACTAATACTCGCTGGACTATTAGGAGTAGAGTGTGTGAGATTCTGTGGAAGCTAAAACCGCCTGAAGCTGCAGCAGTATTCAAAGCATATATGTAGAGCAAACTTTTCAAATACAGGTGTGCATGTAAAATTTGCCTAACAAAAACCTGATCATTGGCAAATTACTATGTCGAAACCCTCAAAATTTGAGCAAAAGAAAAATAGTATTTCATCTCATAAATAGCACAGGCTCATTCGTTCATCATATGAGACATGTTTAACAAGTTTCATAATCATCCAATGAAACCTGACAAATTCAGTTAACTTTTCCGTACATTTTTGTCTAGCAAAAAACACCCTATCATTGGCAAATTACTAATTCCAAACTCTTTTAATTTGGAAAAAAAAAATTCATCTCATAAATAGCACAGGTACATGCTTTAATCATATGAAACATGTGTATCAAGTTTCATAATCATCCAATAAAACCTGACAACTTCAGCAAACTTTTTATGTACACTTTTGCAAAACACAAAACTTGATCATTTTCCATAGTTTGGACAAAAAATTATATTTCATCTCATAAATAGCACATGTACATTCTCTAATCATAAGAAACATGTTATGGAATTTTCGGTCTTCAAGACGACAAGGGCTTGTGCGCGGTCTTAAGATGTTGTAACACGAAGTCGTCCGCAGACTCGGGTGATGGTCTCCATAAAACCCGTACAATGATAGACTCAAAGGTCCGGCTTCTGAGATTTCTCGAAGACTTGATAGCCTCTTTAAATGAGACAGGACACAACAAAAACGGAGTCGATGTCTGCTGAATATTAAGCCGATTTATTGCAATTCATTCCACCTAGATTAAGAATGATCGGCGGCATTTGGCAGGCAGACTAACACAACTTCATTAACATCAGACCATTTTGTAAACAGTCATTTTCAGAACTGGAGATAGTAACATCTATCATCGCTGACATGGTGATATTAGCCTCTGTTGAGACCCGATGGTATTGGCCTTCAGTGAGACCTGATGGTATTGGCCTGCCTGTATGTGCCGGTCATCCCTTAGATTACAGGATCGAGTTAACTCTAAACTAAATTCTGATATCTTTGGTGCAGCTTAGACAAGCGGATCAGGGAAATGTCACATTACGTAAACACAGTCGTCAAACCAAGGATAATTCAGTACACTCACATAAGCAGTTTCTATGTTATCCTGTATAAATTTGAAATTACATAACTGTTTCTCACAAATAGTTGTGTTCACAATAACTGACCTAAAGGGTCATGAAATAGAATTTCGGAAATAGTTTTGTCAGAATACATCATCATATAGCATGCACAAATTATAAAATTGGTAAATGAAAAGTCGAACTTTATGCAATTATATGGTGGCTTTGAAGTCTACCTTTACGTGAAAGTATGGTGGCTAGAAATCACTATTTCACAATGTGTACCAAGGTTCATAATCATCCAATGATAGCTGACAATTGTAACAAACTTTCTATGTACAGATGTACATGTGCAAATTTGCTAAGCAAAAAACCTTATCATTCGATTTTAACATTGGAGCACTCTAGAATACCTGGGTGGTGCCATAACTCACCCCTTTTGCGAATTTTTCTTGTTTTTTTTTTATTTGTTAAACCAAAAACCTTATCATTTCCCGGGAGGTGATACCGACGACGACATCCTCTTTTCCCCTCTCACAATATCTCCCCTTCACTTCATAAGGCGAGGTAAATATGAATAATCTAACCTCGCTTCGGGATGTAGTTTCCATAACGGTGCCACGTTTTGACAATATGGCAGGTGAATATGAAAAATAAAACGCATAATCCAGGTGTGTGTAGCTTAGTTGAGGTCTAGGACGTAAGCGTATCAAGTTTCAGTGCCGGAAAGAATTACTGGGAAAACTACCTAGGTGGCATTATCCACGGTTCAGTTTTCGATCTGAGTTTCAATTGGGCATAGTGGAAAAATGCGATGCAGTACGTAAGCGTGTCACGTTTGGTGTCAATAATCCATGAGAGTTTGGAACAATTCATTATAATAATCACAGAGAGAAGAACAACCCAGTAAAACATACAGGTACATATATATAAAAGAAGTGAGATTATAACTAGTATAGTGTTGGAAATACGGGTACAAAGTAGCCCATTCTATCGCCTCATATCCGATCCATTTATCTACGAACTTCCCAATCATCCAATCATTTACCCAACCCACACACATGTATATGTAGTCGAGCTCTAAAAAATGTTGAGTGGTTCCAATTGATTGTATAATAATAAATATGAACTCCGCAAGGCGGTGCTCCTATGTAAAGGAGGAATTTACGAACGATACGATATGGCAAAGTGACACAGATCCCAATAGATAGTAGCCTACATTTCCCGGGTGCAGTAAACATACGTGTCAAGTTCCAACATTAGCATGCTGCATGGGATGAATTACCCATGTGGCATTATCCAGGGTCCAGTTTTCGACTGAGGCCCTAATTGAGCAAACTGAATAATTAAGCCCGCCGAGATAATCCCCGGGATACAGCAAAGAGTGCGTGTCACGGTTGGTCCCAAATACAACCCTTGTCAGTTCAAACAATCTGTTAACACACAGACAGGAATAATCCGTATATATACGTTGTATATTGATCTGTAGTGTTAAAATAGTTGAAATAACGAGATGGCGACCAAGTGGTGTGGATTAGGTCGCAAGACATTTCATTGTGAGCGCTATCTCGGAGCTTAGACATCTTCAGTCATCAAATTATGGCAAGAATCTTTGAGTAAAGGACATTATATAGACATAGCATTTGACGAGTAACTGAGACATGATTTCAGCAGAAGAGGATCGCTAATGCGAAAACTGTAATCACTGATAACACAATGCAATCTCGAATTGGTCACACCATGGCGCAACGCTTTTACATTTACATCACCAGTGCAGAAATTATAGAACGTATCGCTGAGAGTACTTGTAGATACTGGAATCAGTTTTCCCCTGGACAGAAACATATAAATGAACACCAAAATGAATCAAATCGCAAAATTTCATCTCTTTCTCTGGATAAATAAGGTATTACTAGGGTCAAATGGCGGCCATCTTGGAAATTAGCCGCAATCTTGGATTTCAGTTGACTAACAATATTTCATGGAAATGCGTCCTACTTAGAATATCCATGCCAAGTTTCGTGCTTGTTTCGTCATTTAAACACTTGCATTCAGGAATCTATATTATCCGTATTACAAAGTGTTCCATTAGTGACGAAAATGGCAAATCTAACACGACCTATTTAAACCTCGTTTCCATGGCAACGGCACCACATTTTGACAGTACTGCAGGTAGATTTGAAAAGCAGAGAACATCAGCTTTAAAATGATGTATAATCCATGTGTGTGTAGGGTGGGTGCATTAAGTCGTCTCTGGAGGTGCCCTGACCGCTCGCCTAAATCAGAGTACCAGGCTAGTCGGAAGCCGGCAGTGGAACTATTTCCAGTCGGGTGTTAATCGCTTTTTCCACTGAGAACAGCTATCGAAGATTTCTCAACTAATTCAGGAATCGTTTCTCTTTCGAATACTTTTTCTCTAGTGGAAACCAATTCAAAAAAGCGATAATCTAATCCGTCATCCAATATTCAACCATCGTCCTTTGAATTATTTTCGCGTCCATAATCCAAAGACCTATTCCTTAAAACAGCATTAGCATTAGCTCCAAATAAAAAACCACAACAATCCTAGTATACATAAACATAAACTAGTTTCCTGCAAGAGGAAAACGGTCAACATTTTTCTATGATGATCACCATGACGTTTCAAAAATATAAAATCCGTGTCGCCGATCAGTATTCTTAATTTTCGTTGTAAACTCGTGATCTATTCCTAGAGGGAGAGAGAGAATTGAGGTTTAACGTCGCGGTCAGCAATATTTCAGCTATATAGCGACGATCAAACAAAATGTTAAGTATTCAAGTTAATAACTTAGTAATCAAACACATTAAAACTTATACAACAAACCGATTTCTCTCAAATAACCTAAGATACGGTCTTATCTCCCAACTAAAAAGATCTTCTAAAGTAGCTACTCGATAAAAATAATCTCTTACAATCTTAAAATCTATCCAGTCGATAAGAATATGTTTCACTGTGAGATCTTCGTGGCATGGAATACAACTTGCGACTGGCTCTTTTTGTTTAGTAAATGTTCGTGAGTTAATCGGGTATGGCCGATTCTACATCGCTTGATCATGGCTTGATCGAAACGTTTCTGGCTGTTCAGATGAGTATAGCCTACAGTTTTATTGAACTCATGAAGTTTGTTATTATTCACAGCATCCCATGAAGATTGAAACAGCTTTCTCACATAAGTACAGATAGAGGGTCTGAAATCGCTATATGGGATTCCAACAGAATCAGCCTTATTATCTAGGGCTGCCTTAGCCCTATCTGGCCTGGGTGGGGGCATTATGGTCCCTTCTACCAAACGTTCCCCCTATCTCCGGAACGACAAAAAATGAAGCTGACCCTCCCCGACTTTTCATTTTATCATATTGGGGTCATTTTGAGCCTACATGTATAACCCACCGAGTAGGGGATCATGGGTAAATTCAGGATGGCGACCAGGTGGGATACCAGAAAAGTGATGTTTTCGTCATTTTTCTTCAAAATTCCTGCTTCTCTTTCAAGAAAATTTGGCAACACTATTTTATTTCACATCAGACTATTATTTACTAGTTTATAATTCAGAAAACACATAAAAAATCGAGCAAAATATTCTGTTATAAAGATGAAGTCGCTGTGACGTCATTAAAGCGAAGTGTTTTTACATTGTCTGGTAGAGCTTGAGTAAGAGTATAGTGTGGTAAATTTCAGTCCCCTAGCTCAAGGGGTAAGAAAAATATTTAATGTCTGGGGCGAAATGGACCCCAGACCTTGTCAGGTCCGAAAAGTCCAGGCCAGATATGGCTAGAAAATGGTGTATCTCAATCAAGCTTTGTTCATATGAACACCATCGTGATCTAGAAGTACATTGATTCAATCAGACGGTCCTTTATATAATAGCCCCGGGTTAGGGCCGTAACGTAACTCCATATATCTTGCATGCGAGATGTATCGCCGAATATGAAAAAAATTGAGTGGAGATGCTTGGCGGTGTAGCCCTGTTTTATAAGTTTCTGCAATAATGTTCTGTGACGTTGAATGAAATCGTCACATTTCACACGATAGCTAGCAAATGCTACGAGGCGTGATATGTATACGCCATATGCAGGTTCTACTAGGCTATTACTGTCCAAAAAGGGATTGTTTACAATGTCGAAATTGTAATCATTTCTCTTGTAAAGTCGACGAGAGTCATTTTTATAGCGATATGTCTAAATATGATGTGCCGTTAGGGTTATCTGTAGTTTCCTTCAAATGCAGAGTGAATGATTATATATTGTTCACTGCGTAATGTATATAGCGATTATCCCAACGAAAGCAACGTGTACATACATGTAGCGTTTGGTGAATGAGAAGGAATAAACTTTGAAATGATAGGTGTTTGTAAGTGCCTGCATATAGTCGCATTCATAAGACAACAGATCAATTCAGCAAAAACGGCTGAACAATTAGTACCCATCAGAATACCTATATATTGTTGATATATTGTGTTGCCAAATTTCACATAGTTATTATTAATGAGAAATTCATCCAACTCTATATACTAAGAAACATCCCATGAACGACATCCCTAGTATATGTAGACCTAAAGAATGCTTTATTGCTTCTGACATGAATATATCGGTGATCAGTTTTCTTGAACACCGATAATATTAACAAATCAAGAGGGTGAATACCTGATTGACCACCTTGGTTCACTAATAGTATCGGTATTCAAGAAAACTGATCTTCGCGAATCATTGGGGGTTGATAAAATTTTCGATTCACTCTCACCCTTGAAATTTTCTGTATCGATAAAAAAACATCACAAATTTTTCGACGAAAAAAGATCGATTTTTGGAGGCGCTTCCTTAGTCTCGATCTCGTATGACTTCTCGAGACACTTTTGTAACCCGCATCGAGCGTTAACCCTCAATCTCGTTATCTGGAACTTGGTGCATTGGTTAATCTTTAGTGGCTGATAGATCTTGATCATTCTCATGCGAGATCTCGAATTGGAAATTGTTTCATGACCCTCAGAAAACCCTCAGTCTCGTTATCTGGAATTTGTTTCGATGTGAGATATTTAATGCTTAATCAGTTGTGATCGTTTTCATGCAAGATATTGAACCCGAAACTTTGTCATGTCCTCCCGTAAGCCTCAATCTCGTTACCTACAATTTAATTCGATGAAAGCTATTTAGCGACTGATCGGTTCTGTCTGATTAAGAATCGAACAAACACGTTATTTATCATCCACAAAATATCACCTACAATGTAAGAAGAAGATAATGACCCGCCTTCACAGAAAATATGGTAGGACCTTCTAACTGATTTCTCGAAGAGAAGAAAACCGGTCTTTCATACGTCGACTAAACCACGGTCACTTATTCGAAATAGTCAACTATTTCTTCCTGAATAGCAATATAAAAAGGCTTAAATATGACGTATGTAATTCTCATTTCCTGTCATTTATTCTAGAGCCCGCGATCAACTCTCATGTTATAATCAGTGTCACAAGGCAAAACTACTGAACCAACACAATGGCGTGATATCAAGCCTGTCCATATACTGCTAAGTTTCTGTCTTAATAATGAATGTAGACAGCAAGATAGATAGATAGATAGATAGATAGATAGGGGCATAGCCTGGACGATCGCTCAACCCTGTTATCGAACCGGTTGAATGTTTCTGGCATTCAGCTAATAGACTCGCTGACAAGTGTGATGAATCTTACACTTAGAGATTAGGTGCTCTCAGGTAAAGTTTTAGCGAGTATTGGTTCATGCTAGTCGAAAATTGTGACAACTGGCTAGTGCATGTATAACAATACTAACTGACATGCGTTTCATACTCGCGTGTAATTTCTCCGGGGCCTAATTTGTCTTTTCACTATTACTGCAGATTGCAAGTTTGGGAAGTTTGAATCCAGTGCGCACGTATTTGCGTGTTCAGAGAATCCTATCCATTAGCCACGGCTAGTTCTTAGAGGATTACTCTTTTTCATCTGGTTGTGCAGAAGTGAACAGCCATACAGAAAAAAAAATCTAATTATTGTGATGGTAATGGGGTAATCCAGTTATCAAAATTCGATGAATATCAAAATAACAAGTATGCTTTTTCTCAACATATCGGCCCTGCCCAGGGTATAGCCTAGAACGAATTCGAATTTGAAATACGAAGAAGATGGGGAGAAAGGTTAAAGTTCCCTAGACCGAGTTATTTGTCACCAGAGAGCCGCCGTCAGTAGCTTTAACAAGAAAGAAATATGAATCTTATGAATAAATTCAATGATACTATAGCGATGCGTTAAATCCTGTTATGAAAATTCGATGAATATCTGCCCTGCATACAGTATGGCATAGAGCGAGTTCGAATTTGAATTTCGAAGCAGAGAGGGGAGAAAGGTTAGTATTCAACATAACGAGGTATTTGTTACCTACAGCCGACGGCATTAGCTTTAACAAGAACGAAATATTAATCTTCTGAATAAATTACATTATATTATAGAGATGCGTTAAATTGCTTGATTTGTTTAATAGATGTAAAATTGATTGAATAAAAAGTTAAAAAATATATATATAACTCTCGCGTCCTATCAGATTCTGAATTTTCTAGCATTCCAGTTATCGTTAAATCTAGTAAATTACGATGATTTGACTGAATTGTAAATTGAATTCCTTAATTCAAATGATCTGGAACAAGGTGGAAAACAGTAATACATGAGGAAGATCATGGGATTTTGCATTGACTGTTGTCGTTACCCGTGAGTAGTATGTAGTACCCGAATTGACACATTACCCCCCCACTGCGCATGCGCAGAACCTGGTGTGACGTCATAAGTGTATGGGCATTGGGGGGTTATTGGGGGTGTGCGCATGCGTGATGTGTGGGAGGTGGGTACAAGAT
>JAVTVY010025148.1:0-113411 GCA_036873755.1 Hanleya hanleyi | reverse complement strand
GTAACTCCCCTAGCTCCAAAACGGCTATTTCCATACCCTTGGGCCACCGCGCATGCGCAGAATGACGCTAGTTCAACCTCACACCCAGCCCATCAGAGCCCACCTAGGCTTTACTTTGATACCTCACTCGATCCCATTGGACCATTTGTGGCTCCCCTAGCTCCAACACGGCTATTTCCATATCCTTAGGCCACACGAGTTGTCTCCCTTGCGTCAATGTGTGCAGATGGCGCTACTGTCGACGCCGTGATATGGAAAGGGCAACACCATCCTGGAGCCGCCATTTTGTTTGTTGTTTTCTTGCGGAGATACACGGGACAATAAACGCTCGACCCTAGGGTGGTACAGATGCTAGACTGATCCTATTAACATGGTACAACACCTATAGATTATGTTTATTACTAGGACGTCAGCGAAATACTAATGCTTCACTTTGATACCTCACTCGACACAATCGGACCCCCATACCCCATATAGGTATTTTCCCTGATTTTTCGATAAAGTCCGAGTTCCGTTTTTTTTCAGGAAAAATTTTACATGCACTAACCCAGCCATAAAATACCCCTTCACCTAGGCTTCACTTTGATACCTCACTCGACTCCATTGACCATTAGGGACTCCCCTACATCCCAAAACGGCTATTTTCATACCCTTCGGCCACCGCGCATGCGCAGAAGGCCGATATGTCAACCCCACACCCAGCCCATTAGATGCCCCTTCACATAAGCTTCACTTTGATACCTCACTCGACCCAATCGGACCATTTTATCTAGGGACTACTTTTTTCTCCGCGGAAGCTTTTTCCCGAGACCGAATCACCGCCAAAACCGCGGCCAAACCGCATCACCGCGGATGAATACATCCTGAATACATCCCCTGCAGCAATTGGAACTCTCCTGGATTGGAGGTAGCTTTTGGTCTTTCTGCCGGAACTATATTGCATTTGACCTCTGTGACCCTCCCGTGACCTCCCTAATATGCAAATTTCTGAGGTCAATAGACCTTTAAATACGCTTTGTATACTACTAGTGCGGCGATATACTCTGGCCGGCTCGTCTCTTCCGGCGGCGGCAGTGAATCAGGTAGTAACTATCTTCCCCGATCGTTCGGCACCCGTTCGGTAATCGTCGGCAGCACGTCGCTCTCGGCGCCGATAAATCTTTCCTCTCGATAGTTCGTCCAGCTAGCCCAACAGCACGATGTGTTACCTTCGATTTGTATTTTCAACTAACTGATGAGTTCGTATAGGACGGGCTAATATAGATTCGATGGCGTCATTTCCCTCAGTCAGGATCCATTGAAAACGCGCTCTAGAAGCAGAACAGCTCGTAGAAATGTATATTCAACCAAAACAGCAGAACTACACTTCGCTATCTAGAACTAATTAGTCTCGGTACGTGGAAAGTTTCAGCTCTTAATTCGTCCAATTAAGACCAATTTTGATGATTTTCATTCACCGAAGAGTTCACTGACTCATATGTGTGGTGGTCCCGAAGTGTCACAAGCATTTTCGTCACACTGGTAACATATTTTCTCGGTCTGCTCCAGCTCCTAGCCAGACGCACGCACCTTGCCGATTTCCCCATCTTTCCACCATTTGTGCATGTTATCTCAATCATTAGGTGTGTCCGTTCACTATCCAGTAACACACAGCTTCAACATTTCTTCGAAAAATGAATACAATATGCTTGAGAACGAAGAAATTGAAGAGGATAAAACTCATTTGACAACATGTGAATCTGTATGCGGACTGCTGTCTGGCTGCTGAAGTCTTACACATGTGACGTCATCAGCAGAGCTCAAAAGAAATTTAAGCGCTGTGTTGAGTTTTTACTCGTCAAATTTTACTATTTCTAAACGGGTAATAGATTAAATGCTTACATATTTAAATTTTTTAGATCCCATAAATTTATAATCCATCGAGCATGGTGGGGTGTTTGGGGGTCCCTTTATCTGGTAATTTTTTGACCGATGTCTCTCAAGAGACACTCTCCATTGCTATTAAACAAGATAACGCAATACAGGGAATAAAAATCGAAAATTCTGAAATAAAAATCCAACAATATGCAGACGACACTACTCTTATACTGGACGGATCTAGAGAGACACTTGAAAGGGCCATTGCATGTTCGCAATTTCGTCTGGTCTCCGGTTAAATGTGGATAAATCCACGGCTATCTGGATTGGACGGAGGAAGGGAAGTACAGGCTAGCTTTGCCCGCATTATAGACTGAGATCCCGGAGGTTTTAAATTGCTCGGAATCTGGTTTTATCCCACGGTAACAGGAACCGTTAACAAAAATTATAACGAAAAATTGGCGTCAATTAAAAGAATTCTAGGAAGCTGGTGTAGAAGGAATTTAACTCCGATAGGCAAGATCACAATCATCAAAAGATTTGTTATACCACTTTTAGTGAGTCTATTATCTTTCCTGTCAGATCCAGACTTATCTTTCATAACTCATTTAGAAAAAAAACTTTGTTCAGCTTTATATGGAACGTTAAGCCTGATAAAATTAAAACAATCATCTCACACAAAGGTAACGGGGGACTGAATATGATACATATACAATCTTTTGCATCGTATTTGAAAATAAAGTAGGTCAAAAGAATATCCGATAGGCAAAGTGTTCTTAGTTTATTAGTAAATAAAATCTTCCAGACGGTAGGACGCAATGTATGGAACCTGGATGCAGCAAGTATTAACAGTATTCTGAAAGACATTAGCAATCCTTTTTGGTACGACACTCTCAATGCTTGGACATTTGCAATGAGGAAAATAATAATAACTATACCGCCTTTAAAAATCTCTCTTTCGATCTGGCTCCCAAATCAGAATGGAGACATTTACATAAGTGGTCGGAATGCGGAATTTCTCGCATAAGTGATCTTTTAAACGAGGATGGCTAGCCTTCCTTTCGTTCAAGGAACTTCAAAACAACTACGGAATCAAAGGGAGTCGATTTTATTCTTCGCTGTGCCATAATCCATAACATACCAACCAAAAAACGGAAATATATAAAAAGCGGAAATTTCTTAATAATGAAACTTTTAGGGACCTGGAAATATAGAAGATTAATCACACAGAAGTGTGTAAAATTTGTATATAAATTATTACTGGAAAAATATGAGGTAAAACCTGATAAGAATCAGAAAAAATGGGAAGAGGAATTAAATATAAATGGGTTAATATGGTCGACGATTTATAGCAATATATATATTACTACAAACGAACCCGAGCTGCAGTACTTCCAGTATCAAATAGTTCACAGGATCCTAGTCACAAATTATCTTCTGAAACTGTGGGGTAGGACCGATTCCGATTCCTGTACGTTCTGTGGTCAGGAAAAAGAAACCCTCATTCATTTATTTTACCTCTGTATCTATTCCAAAGTCCAGAACTGGGCGATGAACCATGAAATTTCCATGGAGAAACCTTCGGTATCCCAAGTTATTATGGGCAATGCTAATTCATGGCTGAACTACATAATGTTGCTTTCCAAAAAATATATACACGCCTGCCGATGTCGTAATGTGAAACCGAGTTTCGATGGAGTAAACAGATGATCCTAAAGAGGAGAATGTGGAGAAATATATAGCCTCGAAAAATAACAATGAAGTGCTCTTCAAACGGAAGTGGGGCCCTCTGGCTTCATATCAATAATTAAGGAAGCTTTAAATAATGTTCTTCAGATATGCAATTTAGACATATACCGATTCGATGGGGATACAGTCCATTAGTTTCCCGGTGTTATTCAAGATATGGGGCTGGTATGCTTTTGCAACTTTTTTGACTTGTATTTGGTGTGTGTGCATACGTGTGTGTGTGTGTGTGCGCGCGCGCTTGCGCGGGGGGGGGGGGGGTGAAAGCCCTCCTCATGTTATTATATCAAATATGTCAAATAAACTTTGTGCCACAGGCTTCTCACCTCTTTGGCTTTTATTACGCATCATTATATGTGTATAGAAAGCGGTGAGAAAGTATGCTATGTTACGTCATAATATATTGTAACAATTTATTAAATGTACCTGAAAATAATGAAAGCTCGTGTGAAACACGGGCAAAGAGCATTTCCCCAGATAATTTTGTAACACATAATTTGGTACTCACAGAGCTTTAGATCTCCCCAATTTGGGAATACCCCTTATTATAGGTGGCAAATTTAGGATGAGACAGAGGGTGGGGCACATACTCCTGGAGGATGAGCAATCACGAATCATCCCTGGTAGAAGTGCCTCGGAGAAAGGATTTCTTCACCAATGGGCGAAACCCAGTGTGAGGCGACACCAACTTTATTTTGCATTTCATGGACCCACCGACATTAAAAAATCGAATAAAAATAAAATTTCAAATTGCCCCTTTCCTATGAAAGTTTGAACATAAAGACTTTAACCCCCTTTTTATTTCTGATTGTATGAACTAGGCTGTTGTACTCTATCTGACACAATGCCAGCAAATAAAAATGCTAAACAACAAAAAATAAATACCTTTCACTATAATTTTTCACTGTAAGTCAGTGAATTGTTGTTGTTGTAAAATGCTGCTAATATTACTTAGGCAATAAGGACATTCGATGTAAATCAGGAACCTTCACTGGCTGTGTGATCTATCACTCTGTCATGGTACCTATATTTCGACAGTGATGCAGTATGTCAGAGCTAGGAAATAGAGGGTGTTTCAACAACTCAGCCGAAACAGCATGGTTTAAGTTACTGTTGAAGCATGAAGCTGTTGGAACAAGTGCAAAATTCGTTAAATTGTTCTGGAAGACAACCACAGCCACAACAAAATGATGACAATGTTAGATTTAGAGTGTATGTTGGCAGTTAATATGTGACTTAACATACAGTTTTTGACCTTGAGAAAACAGGTCAACATCAGTCATATCCAAAGAGTTCAGGTCCATCATCAGATTGTGGTATCAATTTGGAATGCCTAGCTATATTTCATGTTATATCATAATATAAAGTATATTACAAGCGTCTAGTCCGTCATTCATAATCCAGCCGTCGTCCATTAGAGAATATCCGCGTCCATAATCCAAAGACCTATTCCATTTTCCACATAACAGTATTAGCACCAAATTCAAAAAGACAATCATAGTATACATAAACCTAGAGAAAATAGGTTCAATCAAATGGGATAGGCTTCTAGTCAGTCACCAATTGCACAAGTATGATGAATTTGGAAAGCTCATCTTCACTCCTTTAAAATTTATTGCTTGTGCTAAATTTGACCTCGATAAAACAGGTGAAGGTCAGTCAATTTCATTATTAGGCTTCTGATCCATCCACGGTCCGAAATAGAAAACTTTTGATGACCTGCTGTTTTTTATTTTCTTCAGAGAAAAATTGCAGGTCAAATTGAACATCACCTGCAATTTTTATAATTGGACAGCCATTGTTTTCAACCTGTGCAAATTCAGACGAAAATAGTTAATTTAACACCATACAGTAAGGATCATTCATTTGTTAATTTTCTTATGCATTTTATCTATCCAATAAACTATAATCTGAACCATCTCTTGTTAATATTCATATACAGATTGACAGCCCTTATTAGTTACTAGAGACTGTCTGAGAGTGAACATTATTGAACTTTAATGGTGTGATTCAGGTGTTACAATACACACTCCACAAATGTTGTAACTCGCATGAGACTATACAATTATGAAACATGCGAGTTACAACATTTGTAGGTTTTCATCAATTCTGATGTTGATTGCCAAAAAAATTATACCTATATTATCTTAAAATGACAAGTCTTATCCAAACTTCATGTCATGTAGAAGTATTCAATGTAAGTACATACCCACTTTATCATCATACTTTATTCATTTGTGCACAGTTTACTTAGTTCTTGCCAGATAACCAGATTATGTATTGTTTTCATCAATTAGAGTGTGTATTGTATCACCTGAATCACACCATTTGTAGATCGCTGTCAGGTTATCGCTTAACAGTTCCTGAAAATGACAGCATTTTAATGTCCGTCCCACCTGACTGACATACATGTAATTTAATGGCTTTAATGCTATTCATAAATGTGTATTGGCTAAGATCACATTATGCCTTGTATATATACATGTACTGTGCGTATGGAGCTGTTTGTAACTTTGTTCACTGCTGAAGATGCTATAACTAATAGCGAACTATACAGAATGAAATTTGTCTACTCGGAGTTGATTTTCTTCTCTATTATTGGAAAATCATCAGTGGTTCCAATGGATTACTTCAATTAGATATACTTGTAAAAAAATCCCAGGTGGGATGTGCCATATAGCAGGTATGTAGAAGTTCCACTTCAAAAATCTTTCTACTTTTTCAGTTCAAAAAATAATTATCAACATTTGTAACTACATGTATGCTGTCAAAATGCAATGGTATGTGCAATTTCACATCTCAAGTTTCAAATAAATTCTGGGGCCTCCACATAAAACAAAAAATTGTGCATTAACTGAGTGATAATTTGTGATTGTATACATTGAAAATTGGCCAGAATGCATCCCCAGACATCTGGAAGCCCAGGGCTATGTCAGTAATGGAGAGAGAAATAGCACTGATTTTGGAAATGAAGTGTTTACTTTGTTGACACAAAGTCTACTAGTCCACTTATGTAAAGTACATTATGCAATAAGTCAACAATTACAGGTCTTATTACCTGAATGGTCAACATACAGTCCTATAATATAAGGTCTGAAAGGTAAAGCAGAATATCAGTGTTACAGTATGTCTATTTGACAAAAATGGTCGAACTTCAAGCTCACTTGAATCCTTTCTCCATACTGACCAGATACTCATGGCAGAATATTTTCTCTGACTGCATTTTAGTTATGTGTGTAAGCAGGGGTTGATGTAGCCTTGATTTAGATATATTTAGCTGACTTTACCCTGTGCCACATGATTATGCCAGCACTAACAGCACCAGTGTCCTTACAATCCATTTACAAAAAATAATGTTAATAAAATTAGTAATTGTAAAAAAGAATGTATAATGAGATATAAATCAAGCATTATGTTGATGGGCTGCAAAATCCGTATGAGAGGTGGGCCTTCAATATCAATCAATCAAAAAAATACAAAAAACTTTCAGTCCTTTGAAATCATTTGTCTGTCTGATAATAATAAACTTCATGAACAGTTGAAACACCAATAAGTTTACTGTCTATAGTTCCACCCAATGATGAACAATATCACGAACCTACATGATGAAGCAAACTCCTCAGATGTGGCCTGGGGAATGTATAGATGTTGGACTCAAGTCATGAGAATTTCATGTATTTAAAAAAATGTCCATTTGGCCCTACAAGGGATGTGAATTATAGCACTGGGAATGTTACATTCATGTTCAGCAAAATAGAATTACTTTTCCCTGATTAAGAAGCAAATTTTCATTTTTGTGAAAACAAAATCTTATTTTGAGATGCAAAAATGCGTCTCCATGATTCGCCAACACCACCAAAATCTTGTCAGTTCACCTATCTTGCAAGATCATTATACCCAAATTTCATGGAAATCAAACACGTTGTTCAGAAGATATGATGTTACACTTGTTTACCTGCATTCATGTCTATAGCGCCATTTAGTGATGACCAAATGCCACGAAAAACAAGCGGGTGAAATCTAAAGCCCCAGGGAGATGGCACATAAAAGTTTAATGGAAAAAACTTTAATCGTGATAATGGTTATGGAGGTTTTGATGTTAAGTCAGATAAATGAGATTTTTCACTTAAATGGCAGTTTGATTCGCATCGAAAGGGAATTATCATGTCGGCAATCCTATATTTATGCTTGGCAACCTAGAATAGAACAGTTGTTAAATAGTTTTCCAAGCGAATTGGTGAATTTTCATTTCACAAAAAAACTTTTTTTTGGAGACGCAAAAAATTTGCCTTTATAATTATGCCAGCTACACCACAACCTTTTCAGCACATTAACTATCCTTCAAGACCATTGTAATAAAATTTCAAAGAAATCAGACAAGCCGTTCAGACGAAATCGTCAGAGAAAGGTTTACCTATGCTCTGACTACAACGCCACCTAGTGATGAGCAGCGGGTATCGAAACACAACCAGACAAATTTCCCAGCCCTAAGGAGATAGTACACCAAGTCTGGCCCGAAAATATTTAACGGTTTCAGAGATATTCACGTTTAAAGTCGCGGCGGCGGCGGATCCGGCGGAGCCGTTTCTCATGAAAACATAAGAGCATCCACTTTGTGGAAATGCTCTAATGATAACAAAATATATCCAGATAATAGTGGTACAATCAATATACAGGCACATAGAATTATGCAATTTTTGTATAAAAATTGATATGTTTGTTTTGATAATAATTTCGAATACGAGTAAATGTTATATATGATTAAAAAAAACACAGACAAATTGCCTTGAAATAACTCATGTATATGTATATGTATCTATGTATATAGTGATTTGTTTTCCTTTGCAACATTTTTGCTATGGATGTATATATATAACTTGTACGCGTATGCGCACGGAAGGTTAAACAAGTATATTAGTAAACGCATTTTATTGTAATGTATATAACGCATGAATATCTGAAATGCAACACTGAAAGTACTAAATGTACAAATAATATTAATATAGCCTTACTGTCTGTGGTGTACTAATATAGCCTTACTGTCTGTGGTGTACTAATATAGCCTTACTGTCTGTGGTGTACGAATATAGCCTTACTGTCTGTGGTGTATTAATATAGCCTTACTGTCTGTGGTGTATTAATATAGCCTTACTGTCTGTGGTGTACTAATATAGCCTTACTGTCTGTGGTGTACTAATATAGCCTTACTGTCTGTGGTGTATTAATATAGCCTTACTGTCTGTGGTGTACTAATATAGCCTTACTGTCTGTGGTGTACTAATATAGCCTTACTGTCTGTGGTGTACTAATATAGCCTTACTGTCTGTGGTGTATTAATATAGCCTTACTGTCTGTGGTGTACTAATATAGCCTTACTGTCTGTGGTGTACTAATATAGCCTTACTGTCTGTGGTGTATTAATATAGCCTTACTGTCTGTGGTGTACTAATATAGCCTTACTGTCTGTGGTGTATTAATATAGCCTTACTGTCTGTGGTGTACTAATATAGCCTTACTGTCTGTGGTGTACTTAAAAGGTTACTGTATCGAAGCTTCAAAATCTCGATTTTTGTTTTTTTTGTCATAAACCAGAGTACACAGTCAAACCTACAAGTTGGGGGAATAAGAAATTATGAAAATTAGTGCATTGTAGTAAAGAACATGACCTTTTAGAACTCAAGACATTCGAGGTGCAGTTGGTAATGGTCAATCAGGCAAACTTCACGCACCAGGGGACACAGCGGGGTTTAAGGATTACTCACGCTCAAGGCGAAGATTGTGTATTGCGGTCCACGGCCAAAGAAGCGTTTAACAATTAGCTGACCTTGCATAACATCCTCGAATAGCCATGGAACTGTAAATATTTAAAAAATTTAGTACAGTGAATGTTACCGAATGTGTAAATAAAGTTTGAACAGGACCTCAGCGGCACAATCTTGATAAACAAACTTTGCCCCTCAAATAATTATAATAAAGCCGGAACACCGTACAATATGAAAACGATGACAAAATGGTTTGAATACAGGTATATAAATAATAGCTGTCTGCCATTCACAACTGACAAGTTCAATTCTACCGATGATATATATTCTTCAAGTGTACAAAAAATTATGGGACTTCAATACAGATCATTGAGAAGGACGAGTCCGTCAACTACAAAAGTGGAGCATTCCACTCGGGAGTGAAAGAATACAAACTCAGATCCTGTCGATGATGTGGACATTCTCGGCTTGGATGTGCTCCATAAACTTATAGTGACATACATCAATCAACAGCAATGTGTGTGTATTATATTGTGCTAGGAATTTCAAGACCGTTCCGCACGCAATCATTATATTATATGGGTAATGCATTTATTTCCACAGATAAAATTTGTTCCAATGGTATATGGTTACACATGTTCGCGAGAAGACGCGTCTCGAATTACCAAATCTTATATAAACATATAATGATTATACATGCACGAAGCGTTATCTATTGAATTGTATAAGCCTATGTAAATATATATTTGTACATAGTAGAGCAGCTGATATATGTGAATAAATATGACTCTATCAGATGTAGTTGATGTAGGCATCACTGCGTTTTTCTCCAACAATATTTCTTGGCAGAATCGCTCGCATGAAGTCCAGTATGAAGCCCAGTACTCTAAACTACCGGTACCGGTTCGCAGTGTCTTCTCCTTTCTTGCCTTCGGCATGGTCAGATAGTACAGCTAATTCCAGAATAGCCAGACTTTATAAAGCAATCATTGTTCAAGTGTTTGACAGCTCTCAAGCGGTCACAGCATTGTCTCAGTGGGGTTCTAATTCAGCTGCGAACAGGGGATTAGCGTGCCTCAAGCGGTCTAACACAGTGCTCATTGGTTTTTGGCCGTTTTCTCCGTTTAGTTTTTCGCCAAAAAGTGATTTTTTTCAGTTCTAATTTCTCTCTTGTTATTTGATGTACAAACATGAATTTTGAACAAAATATTCCAATCACGTAGATCTTCAAGAGGTCTTAGTGGAGAGGGGTCGAGATTTTGTAGATTTTTTCAATCTTTCAACTTTGCACGACAATAAAATTACCTTTAGGCTCTAATTAAAAAAAACTGAGGCAACATATTTTTATTCAAATGGTGAAGCTCATTATTCCAAAAATGCAAGTTTTTTTGGTGAAAACTGAGAAAGTTATTAGCGCGTGATTTTGAGGACTATACTTTTCTAACTAACATGCATATACTGCACATGAACCAGGGACATCGTGGATGGTTGTCGGTCGTCGGTGTGTAACCCGCATACTCATGTAATAATCCCACACATTACTAAAACATGATCGACGGTTGTAGGTAGTCGGTGTATATTAAAACACACGGACGCATGTAAACCAGTAAACAACACTTGACACATGATCCAAACACACTGTATCTGGTATTGTTGATATATAATGTCTTCACATATAAACGTATAGACATACACACAGACGAAAGCACATATGCGTACATAACAAATATATAAATATATATATATATATACATACACGTATACATTACGTTTGTAGGTATATATACACGTATATATGCATAGATCTAATTTATGGTATCATACATGACGGACTTACCGGATATCGGTTGTCGGTGGTCGGTGTATTTTCACACGAACGAAGTGATACCATATTAAACAGAAGCTATCGTTGGTCGTCGGTTGTCGGTGTACCCCAGAGTTAACAAGACAGAGAAATAAAATATTGAAACAAAATAACATGCATTATACTGCACATGAACCACGGATACCGTGAACGATGTGATACTATATTAAACAGAAGCTATCGTTGGTTGTCGGTTGTCGGTGTATCCCAGAGTTAACAAGACAGAGAAATATTGAAACAAACTAACATGCATATACTGCACATGAACCAGGGACATCGTGGATGGTTGTCGGTCGTCGGTGTGTAACCCGCATACTCATGTAATAATCACACACATTACTAAAACATGATCGACGGTTGTAGGTAGTCGGTGTATATTAAAACACACGGACAGTAACACACGCACACACACGCATGTACATATATTTCACCAGTAAACAACACTTGACACATGATCCAAACACACTGTATCTGGTATTGTTGATATATAATGTCTTCACATATAAACGTATAGACATACACACAGACGAAAGCACATATGCGTACATAACAAATATATAAATATATATATATATACATACACGTATACATTACGTTTGTAGGTATATATCCACGTATATATGCATAGATCTAATTCATGGTATCATACATGACGGACGTACCGAATTTTCTGTTTCTTTCGAAAACATCGCGAAATGAAAAAAATTGTGAAATACTTTTCACCGCGGTGAAATACTTTCCACCGCGGTGAAATACTTTCCACCGCGGTGGGAAATACTTACCACCGCGGTGGGAAATACTTATCACCGCGGTGAAAAATACTTTCCACCGAGGGGGGAAATACTTTCCACCGCGGTGAGAAATACTTTCCACCGCGGTGGGAAACACTTTTCTCCGCGGTGAGAAGTACTTTCCACCGCGGTGGGAATAATTTCCACCGCGGTTAGAAATACTTTGCACCGCGGTGGGAAATACATTCGTGTTTTCTGACTTTCCTGTGTTTTCTCTCAACATTTCGCGAAATTTCGCAATCTTCTTCCGACGGAAAAATTGAGGGAAAAGATCTCACCGCGGTGTAAAGATTTCCACCGCGGTGTAAAAGTTTTAACCGCGGTGAAAAAGTTTTAACCGCAGTGTAAAAGTTTCCATCGCGGTGTAAAAGTTTTATCCGCGGTGAAAAAGTTTTAGCCGCGGTGAAAAAGTTTTAACGGCGGTGTAAAAGTTTCCACCGCGGTGTAAAAGTTTTAACCGCGGTGTGAAAGTTTTAACCGCGGTGTAAGTTTCCACCGCGGTGTAAAAGTTTTAACCGCGGTGAAAAAGTTTTAACCGCGGTGTAAAAGTTTTAACCGCGGTGTAAAAGTTTCCACCGCGGTGTAAAAGTTTTAACCGCGGTGAAAAAGTTTTAACCGTGGTGTAAAAGTTTCCACCGCGGTGTAAAAGTTTTCACCGCGGTGTAAAAGTTTCCACCGCCGTGTAAAAGTTTTAACCGCGGTGTAGAAGTTTCCACCGCGGTGTAAAAGTTTTAACCGCGGTGAAAAAGTTTTAACCGCGGTGTAAAAGTTTTAACCGCGGTGTAAAAGTTTCCACCGCGGTGTAAAAGTTTTAACCGCGGTGAAAAAGTTTTAACCGCGGTGTAAAAGTTTCCACCGCCGTGTAAAAGTTTTAACCGCGGTGAAAAGGTTTTAACCGCGGTGTAAAAGTTTTAACCGCGGTGTAAAAGTTTCCGCCGCGGTGTAAAAGTTTTAACCGCGGGAAAAAGTTTTCACCGCGGTGTAAAAGTTTCCACCGCGATGTAAAAGTTTTAACCGCGTTGAAAAAGTTTTAACCGCGGTGTAAAAGTTTCCACCGCGGTATAAAAGTTTCCACCGCGGTGTAAAAGTTTTGACCGCGGTGTAAAAGTTTTAACCGCGGTGAAAAAGTTTCCACCGCGGTGTAAAAGTTTTAAAAGCGGGGTAAAAGTTTTAACCGCGGTGAAAAAGTTTTAACCGTGGTGAAAAAGTTTTAACCACTGTTTAAAAGTTTGCACCACGGTGTAAAAGTTTTAACCGCGGTGAAAAAGTCTTAACCGTGGTGTAAAGTGTCCACCGCGGTGTAAAAGTTTCAACCGGGGTGAAAAAGTTTCCACCGCGGTGTAAAAGTTTCAACCGCGGTGAAAAAGTTTCCACCGCGATGTAAAAGTTTCAACCGCGGTGAAAAAGTTTCCACCGCGGTGTAAAAGTTTCAACCGCGGTGAAAAAGTTTCCACCGCAGTGTAAAAGTTTCCACCGCATATCCGGGTAAATAGTAGATAGTTGAGGAGCAGAAGGCGACCCCCCCCCCTTTTTATAGCAATACATGCTTCATGGCCGTTAGAAAACTCATGCGTTTGGCCTAAATTCCGCCCAAAAGTCATTTACAATTCCATACGGTCCCATTTTCTTAGTATTAAAGGTTTTGCTGTGGTTAAGTATTCAATGCCATCCCTATAAGTCATATGTTTGATTTTCTTAATTTACATGGAACAACATAATATTTAATCAATATTATTGTAGCTACATTGGGAGCCAATTGTACTAATTGAGACACCAGTGAATCGTTCTTGAATTGGAGTGATGGCATACAGTTGTTGGTTGCACGTGTTCAGGTTAAAATCTTGGGTTTAATGCTGGCAGTATCCCTTAAATGGACCGGTACGTCAGCCTAGCGAATCCGTCATTTGGCCCATGTTAAAAGTATGAAGACAAAATTGCAATGTCGCAGTGAAATTTCCTTCGACTAAATTAAAAAGCTCTTCGTTTCTTTTTAGGTTTGACCAACGCTACATGTAGTAAGTAATCGAGAATAGGGCTAAAGGTTAAATTGATTCAAATCCTAACCCTGACAAATACCTATTTCTCTCATCCCAATATAACCGCAACATCAATCTAACTTAACCCTAAATTAACTTAACCATCGTCAAAACCTAACCCTGATACCGCCCTATAAACTGCATGTTATTTTGGGTCGGTATTAGGGTTATGGTTAGAGTTAGGGTTAGGGTTAGGCGTTAGGGTTAGGGTTAGGGTTAGGCGCTAGGGTTAGGGTTAGGGTATAGAGGTTAAAACAAAGTTAAAACCCTCCTAAATGAAAACCTGGGGTTAAAAATGGGGTTGAAAACTGAGCTCAAAACGGTATGTTCAACAGCAAAATCGAGTTACGCAACGATAGAAACTGATTTTTATGATTTCGCATTGATGACAGTAAAAACCTATCTAACCCTTGCGTAGTTTTCAATGTACACTCGAAAACCAATAATTGGCAATGTTACTTAAGACGTCCAGGCCTTAAGCAACAATGCCAAAAATCGGTCTATAGAGGTTAAATGTTCGAGAATTCAAAGGTTTAGGGATATTTCAACGCAGATCCATAGTCGCAAATTAGTTCTGAGTGTTCGAGACAAAAAAGACCGTAAACCCCAATTTTTTCGCTCTCATAATGCCAATTATGGTTATTTGCAACAAATTGCTAGCCAGCATGAATTGTTGTTTTGGTTTTGAAACACATGTTCAAGGTAGAGTTTAGACATGTGTTTTTGTATCTATGGATAGAGAAATAGAGCGTCTATTGGATGACAGTAAAAAACTCTCTAAACCTGCGCAGTTTTCAATTTACACACAAAAGACCAATAATTGGCAATGTTACTTAAGACATCCAGGCCTTAAGCAACAATGCCAAAAATGGTTCTATAGAGGTTAAATGCTCGGAAATCACAGGTTTAGGCAATATTTTAGCGTAGGTCGATAGCCTCCAGTTAGTTCTTTTGGTTGCCACCAAAAAAACTCTAAACCTTATCTTTTCGGGGACTTTGACCGAATATGCCAATTTGTGTTACTTGTGTAATAATTCAGGTAAAATATGGTTTTCCGTTACCAACTGGAAAATTAATAAGGGTTAATCTGTACCTAGGTGTGCTATACATCAAACGAAAGCGCATCTTTTGTACTTTATTCGATATATAGCACACCTGGATAGATATTTGAAGAGCAGAAGGCGGTCCCTTTTTCACATGCAGGTAAGAGAGCATAATGATTAATTTAGAAAGAAATTGGCACAGCAGTCCAACATAAGTGATCCTTAAGTAACAGTTTTGGCCGGGGCTTGATTTCTTGATTGCTTGATTTGGCAGCGCCATCTTTTTTATTCCTAACCCTAACCTAATATTGGTAACGTTGCTTAAGACATCTATTGTTAGGCAACACAAATGGCATTTTGGCTTAAAATCCATGTTCAAAGTGTGTGTGCTACATACAAGATATATCATTCATGGGATGTTTCTTTGTTTATAGAGTTGCTTGAATTTCCCATTAAAAATATCTATGTGAAATTTGGCAACACAATATATCAGCAGCATATAGGTATTCCAATGGGTACTAATTGTGCACCCCTGTTGGCTGACCTGTATCTGTTCTCTTATGAATATGACTATATGCAGGCGCTTTCAAAAACCGATCCATTCAAAGCCCGTTCCTTCTCATTCACCAAACGCTATATAGACGATCTTCTCGCTGTGGATAACCGCTATATAAATGAGGCAGTGAAGGATATATATCCACCTTCACTGGATTTGAAGGAAACTACAGATAGCCCTACAGGCACATCATATTTAGATCTATATCTCTATAAAAATGAAGCGGGCATTCTCTCTCGTCGACTTTATGACAAAAGAGATGATTACAATTTCGACATCGTAAACTATCCCTTTCTGGACAGTAATATTCCACTGGGGCCTGCATATGGCGTATACATATCTCGCTTAGTAGCATTTGCTAGATCCTGTGTTAAATGTGATGATTTTAATCAACGTCACAAAACATTGGTGCAGAAACTTAAAAAGCAGGGCTATTCCACCAAGCGCCTACACTCAAAGTTTCTCAAATTTGGCGATACATATCGCATGCTGAACGAAGCGTAGCGTGCAAGATCTATGGCGCTACGTTTCGTAACTTGTGTCTAATTCCGCTTAACCCGGGGCTAGGGGCCGTATGAACCCATGTACTTCAAGAACCTCATGGTACTCATATGAACAGTCACAATCAAAGCGTGACTGAGATACATCTTTTTTTAGATGACGACTCTACAACGAATATTATGGATTAAGAATACTGATCAGCGATACGGATTTGATATTTCTGGAACATCATGATGTCTTGCCGGCATCATTGAAAAGTGTTGACCGCTTCTCTCTTGCAGGAAACAAGCCTATGTTTATGTATACTATGATTGTTGTTCTGAATTTGATGCTAATACTGTTACATGGAAAATGGAATAGGTCTTTGGATTATGGACGCGAATATTCTCTAATGGACGACGGCTGGATTATGAATGACGGACTAGACGCTTGTAATTAGACACGTTTTTGGTGTTAATGGATAAAGAAATAGAGCGTCTATTTGATGACAGTAAAACACTCTCTAACCCTTGCGTAGTTTTCGACGTACACTCGAAAAACCAATAATTGGCAATGTTACTTAAGACGTCCATGCCTTAAGCAGCAATGCCAAAAATCGGTCTATAGAGGTTTAATGCTCGGAAATCAAAGGTTTAGGAAATATTTCAGTGTGAACCGAAAGCCGCGTCTCCACTGATTTTGGGCATGAGTCAGATTTGACCTTGACCTTGACCTTGCCTCGATTAATTAGTAGCAAGCCTTAATCTGTACCTAGGTGTGCTATACATCATGCAGGTAAGAGAGCATAATGATTAATTTAGAAAGAAATTGGCACAGCAGTCCAAAATAAGTGATCCTTAAGTAACAGTTCTGGCTGGGGCTTGATTTCTAAGGGTTTGAACAATTTCTGAGGGTTATTCCTCTTTGGAGCGAACAATGAACAGATGACACTTGATTTGGCAGCGCCATCCTTTTCATTCCTAACCCTAACCTAATATTGGTAACGTTGCTTAACCCTACCTGGCCTGGGGAGGGGGGCGGAATGGCTCCCCTTACCAAACTTTCTGCGCTATATCTGGAACGACAAAAAATGAAGAGCTGAAACTCCGTGACTTTATAGTTGATCTTATTGGGGTCATTTTCAATCTATTTGCATAAGCCCCCGAGGAGAGGATCATGGGAAAATTCAAGATGGCGGCCACGTGGGTCCCAAAAAAGTGACGTTTTTGTCATATTTCTTCAAAATTTCTGCTTTTCCGCGATGAAAAGCGGGCAAAAAATATTTTATTTCACATCACATTAATATTTACTAATTTATCATGCAGTTTTTGTGGAGAAATTGCATAAATAAAAAATTCGAAAAATCTGACTGAAAAATCGACCAAAAAATTACGTTTTTGAAAATGACGTCACTGTGACGTCATCAATGCCCCCTAGCTCAAGGGGTAAGAAAAATAATTAGGGGGGCCATTTCGGCCCCCCCCCAGGCCACAACAGGTCCCAAAAAGCCCAGGCCAGATAGGGTTAAGACATCTATTGTTAGGCAACATAAATTTGCATTTTGGTTTAAAATCCATGTTCAAAGTGGGGTTTAGACACGTTTTTGATGTCTATGGATAGAGGAATAGAACGTCTATTTGATGACAGTAAAAACTCTCTAACCCTTGCGTAGTTTTCGGCGTACACTCGAAAAATCAATAATTGGCAATGTTACTCAAAACGTCCATGCCTTAAGCAACAACGCCAACAATCGGTTTATAGAGGTTTAATGATCGGAAATCAAAAGTTTAGGAAATATTTCAGTGTGAGCCGAAAGCCGCGGCTCCACTGATTTTGGGCATCGTGAAAGATGACCTCGATACTACCTTAGGGCAAGGTCAAAATTGACCTTGAGCTTGACATTGAAATGGAGTATTACACATTTGATTATGAGTTTGATCTTTTGAGGTCACAAGATACGGGCGGATGACCTTGACCTTTTGATACGTGATGACCCCGTGACCTGTGCGTCGACCCATGACCTTGACTTTTGACCCAAGGTCAAAATTTGCGATAGTGCATTTAGATTGTAGTATCGCACTTTTTAGTTCGCGATCAAAGGTCAAGGTCAAGCTCAAAGGTCAACGCACATGTCAAGGGGTCATCACATATCAAAAGGCCAAGGTCGTCCGCCCATATCTTGTGACCTTTTGACAAGGTCAAAGTCATACCCAAATGTTCGATACTCGATTTCAAGGTCAAGGGCAAGGTTAAGGTCAATTCTGACCTTGGATTCGTGATAAGCGACTCCGATAATACTTTAGAATGGGTGCTGGTTAAAGAATTGAGTGTAGACATATCTTTATCAAATACATCTACTTACTCCCAAACTGCATTTACTCTGGAAGATTTATTTAACAATCACAAAAAGTTTCTCAGGGAAAGAGGTATTTGTCTTCCAACCAATCATAGCGACATACCAAAAATATACTGGACTCCCAAAATGCATAAATCACCATACAAAGCTAGATTCATAGCTGGTTCTAGAAGCTGCACCACCAAGCTTCTTTCAACCCTATTGACGAGGGCCCTTCAGGAGGTAAAAGCATTTTGGGAAAGGTATTGCGCCACTATTTCAAGAACTCTGGCGTTGAATGTATGTGGATATTGAAAAACTCAAAATGTCTTACGGAAGAACTTGATGCTAAAGGTCACATACCGTACAGACATGTATCCACATGGGATTTCTCGACTCTCTATACTACAATCCCTCATCAGGACCTTATTGACCGTCTAAGTTCATTAATAGTATCTGTGTTCAAGAAAACTGATCGTAGATATATTAATGTCGGAAGCCATAAAGCATTCTTTAGCTCGACTACATACAAGAGATATCATTCATGGGATGTTTCTTTGTTTATAGAGTTGCTTGAATTTCTCATTAAAAATATCTATGTGAAATTTGGCAACACAATATATCAGCAGCATATAGGTATTCCAATGGGTACTAATTGTGCACCCCTGTTGGCTGACCTGTATCTGTTCTCTTATGAATATGACTATATGCTGGCGCTTTCAAAAACCGATCCACTCAAAGCCCGTTCCTTCTCATTCACCAAACGCTATATAGACGATCTTCTCGCTGTGGATAATCGCTATATAAATGACGCAGTGAAGGATATATATCCACCTTCACTGGATTTGAAGGAAACTACAGATAGCCCTACAGGCACATCTTATTTAGATCTCTATCTCTATAAAAATGAAGCGGGCATTCTCTCTCGTCGACTTTATGACAAAAGAGATGATTACAATTTCGACATCGTAAACTATCCCTTTCTGGATAGTAATATTCCAGTGGGACCTGCATATGGCGTATACATATCTCGCTTAGTAGCATTTGCTAGATCCTGTGTTAAATGTGATGATTTTAATCAACGTCACAAAACATTGTTGCAGAAACTTATAAAACAGGGCTATTCCACCAAGCGCCTCCACTCAAAGTTTCTCAAATTTGGCGATACATATCGCATGCTGATAGCAAAATACGAACGTAGCGTGCAAGATCTATGGCGCTACGTTTCGTAACATGTGTCTAATTCCGCTTAACCCGGGGCTAGGGGCCGTATGAGCCCATGTACTTCAAGATCCTCATGGTACTCATATGAACAGTCACAATCAAAGCGTGACTGAGGTACATCATTTTTAGATGACGACTCTATAACGAATATTATGGATTAAGAATACTGATCAGCGATACGGATTTGATATTTTGGAACATCATGATGTCTTGCCGGCATCATTGAAAATTGTTGACCGCTTCTCTCTTGCAGGAAACAAGCCTATGTTTATGTATACTTTTGTCTTTTTGAATTTGGTGCTAATACTGTTATATGGAAATGGAATAGGTCTTTGGATTATGAACGCGGATATTCTCTAATGGACGACGGCTGGATTATGAATGACGGACTAGACGCTTGTAATTCACAGTTTCGCGGAAACAATTTGCGCACTTGCAAAAGTCGTTTTGACTTTTTTTTATGTTCAACAATGTTAGCCAGCAGAAGACCGCCCTTTTTTGTACATGCGGTGTTTTCACCAATGCAGTGGCAAATATAAAATTCGAATAAAATGTATTGTCAAATATCTTAAAGCCGTTTTTTACACTCAAACGGCTAGATATAGACCCAGGGTCGCTATGTTTGAGCCAAAAAATCCCGGAAAAGGGAGGTATAACGAAGTTACGGGGGAAACCCCAGACCTCATCTTTTCATTTTTGAGAATTTTTCTTTTTGCTCTCCTGAGTTCGTTTATAGGTTTTTTGACCTCAAAATTTCCCACATTATGCTACTATACCGTTTGAAGCTGACACTGACCTCGGATTTGAGATTTGTAAAAGAATTAAATTTTTGTTGATTTTTATTTGGAAGTGGCACATTGTGTCGGTCGGCATCTATATCGCATTTTCGGTCAAATTTTCGACCTGTTTCAGGTTCCCTGTCCTCAAAAACACAAAGTTCCAAAGTTTCGGCCTAGTACAGCCTTTGGTTGCTGCGAAATTCTAAAGCGAATCCGACAGGTTGAAAGAAATCTTAGCCAAATTTTTGGTACCCGATTAAGAGGTCAAGGTCGTTCTCGAGGTCAATTTTGATTTCGAATTCGTGATCCGTGACCCCCAAGCAACTTATATACCGATTTTCAAGTCAATCAGTGAAGATTTAATTATGACCTCAAGAAACGCCTGAACCCTTAGCGAATATCTGGGGTCGAAACTAGTTTCCAGGATTGAATCCAAACTTCGTTCTAAAGTATTATCGAGGTCACTGATCACGAATTTCTTTTCATAACTGACCTTGACCTTGAAACCGAGTCCCCAGCATTTAAGTATGACTTTCACCTTGTTGTAAGGTCACAAGATATAGGCCAACGATCTTGACCTGTTGATATATGAAGGCCCCTTGACCTGTGCGTTGAAATTTGCCCTATACCTTGACCATTCATAGGTCAAAATTTACGCTAGTCCATTTTGATGGTACTATCGCATTTCTTAACCTAAGGTCAAAGGTCAAGACAAAGGTCATATGTTAACGTACAGTTCATGGGGTCATCACATATCAAAAAGCCAGTAACGTCTGACCTGATTTAGTATGCTAAAAAAATACTTAATTTTATTCCATTTATTGACATTAAATTTTCAAGGTCACGGTCAATTTCAAATCCGAACACATATTCGTGGTCACCGACCCGAGACACAAAGAAAATAGCCGATATTTCCGATGAAAAAATCCGACCGGAACTGAACTCTGTCGATTGGTAGCGAGGAATTGGGGTCTACCCATTGAACCCTGGGTTAAATGAAGTTTTATTGAATTTTATAAAAGCCGACCCCTGGCATGTTGTGACCGCAAGTATGCGACACCCATTGCATACACAAACATGAATCGCGCCTCTATGGATATCTGAGACATTGTAGTTGTGCACTGATGTACGGGTTTGTGTTTTGTATGTCCATACTCGCAACCCACGGTCAATATGTAAGTGCCATATTCAGAAAAAAAATTAATGTAGACCCCTGGCATGTTGTGACCGCTAGTTTGCAAAAAACTGGGTGTAGATCATTCCCCTTCAAAGGTTTTGCCCAATTAAATTTTTATCTATGGAGGAATTGCATTCACCTATGTTAAAAAGTTAAATTTCGCAGTTTTTGTAGGAATATCACCAAACGTTGGTTGCAAAACCGTTTTGCAAAATTCGTATTAGTTTTAGAGTTATGGCCCTTTGAAAGTCGAGTTTTGGCCAATTTTAATAATTTCAAAAAATCATATGAAAACAACTATAAAGAATTTCGAGAAACGGTTCATTTGAAAGTGTTTGTATTTTTTCATAGTATTTTTGGCATATTTTTATATATCGTTATCTAAAAGTTCGATTTTCGACTATGTTTTGAAGTAGCGAAAAGCGTACAGCGTCTGTATTTCGTGCGTAAGACTTTTGCAAATGTGCAAATTGTTTTCGCGAAACCGTGAACATCAAATTCTAAAGTATTATCGAGGTCGCTTATCACGAATCCAAGGTCAGAATTGACCTTGACCTTGAAATCGAGTATCGAACATTTGAGTTTGAATTTGACCTTGTCAAAAGGTCACAAGATATGGGCGTTCGACCTTGGCCTTTTGATATGTGATGACCCCGTGATCTGTGCGTTGTCCATTGACCTTGACGTTGAACCTCGGAGTAAAAAGTGTGATAGTACAATCAAAATGCACTCTCGTAAATTTTGACCTTGGGTCAAAAGTCAATGTCAAGGTCGACGCACAGGCCACGGGGTCATCACATATCAAAAGTTCAAGGTCATCCGCCCGTATCTTGTGACCTCCTCACAAGGTCAAACTCTAAATCAAATGTGTAATACTACTTTTCAATGTCAAGGTCAAGGTCAATTTTGACTTTGCCCTAAGGTAGTGTCGAGGTCATCGTTCTCGATGCCGCCGTCAAATTTGACCTTGACCGTGACCTTGACCTTAAAATTGACGTTTTTGTCGAGGCATGGTCAAGGTCAAGGTCAAATCTGACTCATGCCCAAAATCAGTGGAGACGCGGCTTTCGGCTCACACTGAAATATTTCCTAAACCTTTGATTTCCGAGCATCAAACCTATAAAGTACAAAATATGCGCTTTCGTTTGATGTATAGCACACCTAGGTACAGATTAACCCTTATTAATTTACCAGTTGGTAACGAAAAACCATTCTGTTTTACCTGAATTATTACACAAGTAACACAAATTGGCATATTCGGTCAAAGTCCCAGAAAAGATAAGGTTTAGAGTTTTTTTTTGGTGGCAACCAAAAGAACTAACTGGATGCTATCGACCTACACTAAAATATTGCCTAAACCTTTGATGTCCGAGCATTTAACCTCTATAGAACTATTTTTGGCATTGTTGCTTAAGGCCTGGATGTCTTAAGTAACATTGCCAATTATTGTTTTTTTTGTGTACGTTGAAAACTGCGCAAGGGTTAGAGAGTTTTTTACTGTCATCCAATAGACGCTCTATTTCTCTATCCATAGATACAAAAAAACATGTCTAAACTCTACCTTGAACATGTGCTTCAAAACCAAAACAACAATTCATGCTGGCTAGCAATTTGTTGCAAGTAACCATACTTGGCATTATGAGAGCGAAAACATTGGGGTTTACGGTCTTTTTTGTCGCGAACACTCAGAACTAATTTGCGACTATGGATCTGCGTTGAAATATCCCTAAACCTTTGAATTTCCGAGCATTTAACCTCTATAGACCGATTTTTGGCGTTGTTGCTTAAGGCCTGTACGTCTTAAGTAACATTGACAATTATTGGTTTTTCGAGTGTACGTTGAAAACTACGCAAGGGTTAGATAGGTTTTTACTGTCATCAATACGGTGGCCCGTACACTCTAAGCTCAGAAGGTGTAAAAAAGGTGCAAAAAGGGTGTAAATCAAACGTTTACACCTTCTGAGTTCATGTTTACACCCTTAGGGAGTGTAAATAAGGTGTAGAAAAGGTCCAAATGTATGAAGATTGATTCCAACTCTGATTTTACACCCGTAAAGGTGTAAATTTATTAAAAGGTGTTAAAAAGGTGTTAATACTTAATTTTCCATACACATTTGGAACTTAATTTCTATGTTGAGGAAATGTATTTCCTTGTCATGCTTACGGTAAACCATCAAAATTTTCAAGCACCCCAACTTTCTACACAAAATTAAATCAATGGATCTAACAATTTGACCAGTCTCTCTAACATTTGAGCAAAAATTCCAACGGAAATATTATAGAAGTTATCAGATCAATATCTACAGTGCTGATAACTGCTTAGCTATCAGATAAAGTGATTTTCAACTTCATTTCAATGGGGGATTTGCACAATAAGCAGTGAATACAACGGAAACTGTACAAATTATAGGCTTTGATTGATCCACTGAGACAGGAAGGTGTGAAATGGACTAAACGGTTCGAAGCGATAATCATGACAGCTTGTTGTGCATGTTACCCATTAACAATTGTGCGATTATCGTCACAAATTATTACTTGATAAAGTAATGGTTACCATCCTGTCCGGAAACGACCCCTTTTAACACACCATAATCATAATCCGCGGCCTGCCTTTATCTCATATCTCTTTGACGCTAACGCAAAGTTTTGGTTAAACTATACATATCGGTGATCGGATTTTATTGCTGAATTAGTTTTTGAGTTTATTCTGCCAATGCCTAACAATATATGCATCGCTCCTATTGTTCATGAATTTGTAAATAAGCATGGCTTCGCTTCCCATGCTGTCCACCATTTCCAATATAAGCCGACGCGATATTACTTCAAAACAAACTTCCATTACGATAAATTGCGCACAGCCGTTTTTTCACGTCGCTCGTTCTATGCATCAAAGTGGACTTTTTGCGAGATAGCGACTTGCCTGCTGTTGATCGGTGAGAACCGAAAGAAAATCGCTTTACCTTTTGCAACTCCCAGCCTGTCGGACCTTAAAGATCACATTTCACAGAATGCTACCTTAGCTGATCTAATTGGCATTAACGACGTAACCTTCCAGGTAAATATGCCATTTTTTAAATATTTGTACAATATAATTGCCCCTGTGAACCCAGGTCGGAGCAGCGAGATACATGTAAACAGGTATGTATTTAGAGGGTGAAGAAAATGTTACATCTTACAGACAATTTATACCGGAGAATATATTTTTTATATTGTCGGAATCAGTGATCGAAACATAGTTTCAACTGTGCTAAAATTGTGACTCGATTGAGTATTTTCTTTTGCTCACGGTATTTCATTCAACTTCTGCCAACAGAACAGAACAAGCTCGAAACTTTGTCGAATTAACTAACATACATGCGAAAAAATACGGTGCTATGATAACATACACTTTTGCAAAATTTGATTAATATAATCTGCTCAGACAGATTGTTTGACTCAATCAACTTAGTGACGCTTAAAAATATAGAAATTCTATTTAAATGTCATCAATAGAAGGCCCCAAAATGAGATAGAAACGAGTCAGAACTGGTTAGCCTGGTGCCCCGATTATGTAGACCTGTGCTTGTTACCTATACCATTGTGTTCGGGAACCAGGTTATAAATGATACTAATCAATGCGCATGCGTACAAGGATCACGTGGGAGAAAATGGAGGGCGGTTTGATTTTCTTCGGGAAAGGTTTGTTTCAAACTTTGCGAAATCGTGTCGATTTAGCCCACTATAGTCGTACATATTTGTTAGTATTATCTTCATTAGATAGGAGTGCAACTACCTCGAACATGTCACTGTCACTGGGTGAAATGTACTGGTTTCCAAAAATACGGATTCTTGGCGGAAACCAGTTGGAAACTGTAACACCCCATTTCCAGCCTGTTTCCGCAATGCGGAAACCAGTGGAAACAGGTGTTTTGGTTTCCGCCAAGAATCCGGTGCACGGAAACTGGACAGAAACCTGTTGTTAAATTTCCGCCCAGATTACGCTTCAGCGGAAACGGGTGGGAAACTGATGTTAGTTTCCGCTCTGTTTCAAATGCATCGGAAATAGACTGAAAACTGGTACTGGAGTTTCCGACCTGTTTCCGCTCGAGCAGAAACAGCTCGGAAACCAACGCGAGTTTCCCCCATGTTTCCAATCCAGCGGAAATAGACTGGAAACTGCTATTCAACTTTCCAGTCGGTTTCCGCTTGAGCAGAAACAGATCGGAAACTGACCTAGGTTTCCGCCAAGATTCCGGTACATGGAAACTGGACAAAAACCTGTTGTTAAATTTCCGCCCAGATTCCGCTCAAGCGGAAACTGGTCAGAAACTGATGTTAGTTTCCGCTCTGTTTCCAATGCAGCAGAAATGGACTGGAAACTGGTATTGAAGTTTCCAACCTGCTTGTGAAACGGCTCAGATAACAACGTGAGTTTCCGCTCTGTTTCAAATCCAGCGGAAATAGACCGGAAACTGCTATTAAGTTTCTAGCCTGTTTCCGGTTGCGCAGAAACAGGTCGGAAACGGACATAGGTTTCCGCTAAGATTCCGGTGTACGGAGACTGGACGGAAAGCTGTCCTTAAATTTCCGCCTAGATTACGCTTCAGCGGAAACGGGTGGGAATCTGATGTTAGTTTCCGCTCTGTTTCCAATGCATCGGAAATGGACTGAAAATTGGTACTGAAGTTTCTGACCTGTTTCCGTTGAAGCAGATACAGCTCGGAACCAACGCGAGTTTCCCCCCACGTTCCCAATCCAGCGGAAATAGACTGGAAACTGCTATTCAAGTTTCCAGCCGGTTTCAGCTTGTGCAGAAACAGATCGGAAACTGACCTAGCTTTCCGCCAAGATTCCGGTACATGGAAACTGGACAAAACCTGTTGTTAAATTTCCGCCCAGATTCCGCTCCAGCGGAAACTGTCAGAAACTGATGTTAGTTTCCGCTCTGTTTCCAATGCAGCGGCAATGGACTGGAAACTGGTATTGAAGTTTCCGACCTGCTTGTGAAACTGCTCAGATACCAACGCGAGTTTCCGCTCTGTTTCAAATCCAGCGGAAATGGACCGGAAACTGCTATTAAGTTTCTAGCCTGTTTCCGGTTGAGCAGAAACAGGTCGGAAACTGACATAGGTTTCTGCTAAGATTCCGGTGCACGGAGACTGGACGGAAAGCTGTCCTTAAATTTCCGCTACAGTGGAAACTGGTCAGAAACTGATGTCAGTTTCCATTCTGTTTGCAATCCAGCGGAAATGGACTGGAAACTGGTAATGAAATTTCCAACCTGTTTCCGCCCAGATTACGCTCCAGCGGAATCTGGCTAGAAACTGATGTCAGTTTCCACTCAGGGTTCTCCATTTCTTTGGGAACACCTGTACAATCATATCCAAACAGGTGTATGTGGTTGTTAACTGCCGAGCGCAGCGAGGCGTTTAAAAATTAGGCCGGGGGCCTGGGGGCCGCCAGAAACCCCACATGTTCTGTGGTGCAATCTGAGCCATTTTGGGATGAAAATTCCTAGCACAGGGTATTTTTATGTAGCATTCAGCAATTAAGCTACCCCATCCCAGCATGCCCAGTTACCCCCCATGTAGCCCATGAAGCCAGATTTATATTAAGCTTACATAACAATATCAAACAGGTGGATTAAGAAAAATCAACATTAAGTAAGAACTTGGTAGATTTTGAAGTGGAAGCTAAACAAATAGGCTTATGCTGTGTGAAGAAATTTGACCTGGCCTAAACTGTTCTGTAATCTGAACATCATGCCAAATCTACATAAAATCTTTTTGGGGGGGGGGGTATCTTTATGCTCAAAATTGTATCAGGATAATTGCAAAAATAGGTTCATTTATAGTGTTGAGAATTAATTGTCACTTAATATGCCGTCATTGGCTTTAACGGGTGAATTTGACGACCCCATTGTTGTTGTTGTTGTAACTGGCACTGCATCAAAATGTTCGACATAGTCACATTTTGAGTCGCTGTCATTAATATTCGGCGGCACTGTACTGACAGCATCGCCATCCCCGTGAAAAGATCATCTTTTATTTCGTTTGAAGGGTTCGCTCAAACTCAGTTGTCAACGTTTCATTTCGAAAATTTCCCCTCAACCCCGTACAGTCATTCCACAGGCAGCTGGTCATTCTGTCGACGACTATACCGGAAGCCCCGTCCCAATGTACGACGCTTCTGATTGGCTCATCTATTGTATTCAACCAATCAACAGGATTATAACATCGCAAAACCGGAAACAGCCCATGTTATGCAGTGTATAGATTCCGTTACCGTAAAGCTAGAGGAAGTTTGACTTTTTCCTATTTCATACCCTGTCAAATGACATTACATAAATAAATGGTGACACGAGATACCTGGGATGAATCCATATAAATAGAGGTAAATCTTCGTCCATATCCCGCCCCCCCCCCCCAATTTAACACACCCCAGCCCCACCCACACACTTGCCTATATATTGTGCCCGCCAGTCTGAAATGTATGACAATTTGCAATTCTCCATGAATATATTTAAAATAGTTGCAATTTTTCAAGAATAATCGTGTACGTGGCTGATAAATTTGGAGCGCCCTATAGGTCTATATGCGAATAACATTCGTTGTTGTAGTTTGGGAGTCTTCTGAAATTAATGGGCAGGGGGTTTAAAAATTAACAATTTTATTTATATTTTCTATGCATTTTCTTTCATTTTATTCCAACGTGAACCCTAAAACGAAACTTGCAATAATCGAATTTCTTCCGTGATACTAGAATAAAATACCGGTACACATTTTTGTTGAATTTGGACCACTGCTGGGAATAAGAAAAAATTATATACTATAAAAACATTTGTACACGATTGTTTCCAACTAAGAAACTGACTTTGTAGGTGGCTGTCTTAGCGTAACATTAAATTAACGCCCCTGGTAATTAATTTACAAACATGGGCACGCGATCCAATATAGTAAAGAATATATAGTGAAACAGTAAACAGTATCATGCCTTCTTGATAATTAACACGATATAAATAAGTACTCTTCATCTAGTCTGCAACTTGTACGTGGCCCACTCCCTCTGTTTTATTGATTGATGTGATTGTTCTAGTGATTGTACTCTGTCCTAAATGGGCTTGTTTCTAGTACAATAAATTGAATTGAATTGTCCCACGGTTTGGTGTTGCACTGACATGACCCATAACATTCCAATGCAAAACTCCTCACAATAATGATATGTCTCTTTCTATCTCGCCTTGAAGCAGTGATCAGCCATCGAAAAAATAGTCCCCTGGCAAGGCATGTTATCGAGTTTAACTGGAATAAAATTACAAGCTAAATATAACAAATACCATAAAACTTTCTGTCCGTACAAACGGCATGTGATTATTTGTTGGAACGAAGGTGGAAAACAGTCAAGACCAATTTGACCTTGGGAAGAGATCACGGGGTCTCGACCCCCACGGCAGTACGGATTGGGACTATTTTACAAATGGCTGCCTATTTCTTTTTCGTATGTGACGATCTTGTTCATCAAACTGTGTCATATTAGAAGATACCAAGCGGAAAAGAGTCGAATTACGATACCAGGAATGATTTGGACCAGGTAAGCATCGCAAAATTATCTCACATTTCACCCCGGCATACACGTGAGAAAATTATGTTGAAAACTGGGCTCCCCGTGATGGTTTTAGGTGGGTAAATTACATTGTGCAGATCAAGCTCTATTCTGGTCAAATATTCTGTACGTATTTACAAATGGTATACACAGCCACAGTGTATAGCACAATGATGCACTGCAAAAACATTTGAAGACATTTTTAAAAATCCATTTGGCACTGAATTTCTGTTAAAAAGAAGGCCTCTATATGGTGATAATTCTCTGATTATTCAATCAAACTTTGCACCCATATCAGGCTCAAATTTTGATCCTGAACATTCTAAATAAAGGAAAAATTACAGACATAAGTTTATAGCGTCCTAGGCTTTGGATTATGGATTATGAGAGGAAATAAATTTCTGTTTTGGTATCATTCCCTCTTACAACATGCTAAACAAGAACGGAGAACAATCTGACAATTCTTCAGCAGTCCATGAATTGATCAACTGGGGTACAGATTAGCCACATATATGCAACTCGGCGTATGTAACCACCGCTGAGTTGCACATCCTTACTAGGGCAAGCATCAGTAGCGTCATTTTCTTCGTGCCCAAACATGAGAAAATGTACAATTGACTATGGCATTTAACGGGTTGTAAACATGTCAAATATACTTCTCTCTCCCGACACAAAGTATCTGGCTCATTCCTGCAGCGCAAGTACACGTAAATAGCACCAAACCATGTCACTATCTTCCTATCACGCTCAAATGTTGAAAATGGCCTAACTACAACAAACGCTCCAATGCGCATGCACCGCTTCAAAGCGGAAATATAAAAAACACTTTACGATATGTCGTAAAGAAGAAGGCGTCATCAGCTAGTGAGCGGGGCCTAACGCACGTGGTCAAGCTCCATCTCCGTTACCCCAGCAGCTGATGACGCCTTATTTACGACATATCGTAAAGTGTTTGTGTTATTAGCGGTGCATGCGCATTGCAGTGTTTGTTGGACTTGACTGCCATTTTCAACATTTGAGCGTGATAGGAAGATAGTGACATGGTTTGGTGCTATTTACGTGTACTTGCGCTGCAGGAATGAGCCAGATACTTTGTGTCGGGGGAGAGAAGTATATTTTACATGTTTACAACCCGTTAAACTGCCATAGTCAATTGTACATTTTCTCTTGTTTGGTCACAAAGAAAATGACGCTACTGATGCTTGCCCAAAGGATGTGCAACTCAGTGGTGGTTACATACACTGAGTTGCATATATGTGGCTAGGGTACAGATATGCTACAAGTTTGGACTGGTGCCCAATATTCTTTACGAATTGATTTCAGTACTCATACATCAAAATATACCAGGAATACATACTGGGATTCATAAATGATGGCAATTTATCTGGATTTCCTATGGGCGGAATTAACCAGCTGTGATACATAAATGTCCATGGAAACTTTTCAGTGAATATGAGAATGTGTCGTGCACTTCTTTTGTTGGCAGTTGGATTATTAGACTGTTTATCGTAACTTAAACAGGTTGGGGAAAATACCTTGATCGGGGTATTATACCTTGATCGAGGTATTAGCCTATTCCCCAATCGTGGTATAGGCTATGCCAACTTCAGTTTTTATATATTTATGGAAAATGTGGACATTCACAAACATGCCGGACTGCATGAATCTTTCAACAACATTCATTGCTTCATTATTCCATGATTTTCACGGCAACGTATTGCTTCGTTTTATGCGACTAATCATTCAAATTAGCCACTTACATCTTTCAAAAATGAAACATGGCTTCAAATGACATATTCGGTGAAATTTATTCTGCAAAATGAAAAAAAAAAAACATTGGGTGGCATTACTTTCCACAGCTGTCCTGCAAATCAGTAGCTTTTCTTGTTGCCGTGAATTTCAGGTATACCTGCAATTCTGTCACATTTGTATCCTTTCTGGATAGTAATATTCCAGTGGGACCTGCATATGGCGTATACATATCTCGCTTAGTAGCATTTGCTAGATCCTGTGTTAAATGTGATGATTTTAATCAACGTCACAAAACACTGTTGCAGAAACTTATAAAACAGGGCTATTCTACCAAGCGCCTCCACTCAAAGTTTCTCAAATTTGGCGATACATATCGCATGCTGATAGCAAAATACGAATGTAGCGTGCAAGATCTATGGCGCTACGTTTCGTAACATGTGTCTAATTCCGCTTAACCCGGGGCTAGGGGCCGCATGAGCCCATGTACTTCAAGATCCTCATGGTACTCATATGAACAGTCACAATCAAAGCGTGACTGAGGTACATCATTTTTAGATGACGACTCTATAACGAATATTATGGATTAAGAATAATGATCAGCGATACGGATTTGATATTTTGGAACATCATGATGTCTTGCCGGCATCATTGAAAACTGTTGACCGCTTCTCTCTTGCAGGAAACAAGCCTATGTCTATGTATACTTTTGTCTTTTTGAATTTGGTGCTAATACTGTTATATGGAAATGGAATAGGTCTTTGGATTATGGACGCGGATATTCTCTAATGGACGACGGCTGGATTATGAATGACGGACTAGACGCTTGTAATTCCTGTACTGGAGGTTAAATATTTTCATCTATTTCCTGATAACCAGCTACAGTGTGATGTAGCTAATTTCCATCCTTCTGTCCATCCCACCCATGCTGTGATAACAATTCAACCGAGCGATTTGAAACTTGGAGACTGACTTTACACCAGCGAGACAGCAGTTGGTATTGATTTCACTGAGCATTCATTGAAATCCAAGATGCCTGTCATCTTGGATTTCTTTTCCACAACCAAACACAACTCCCATCAACATTTGCCACACAAAATACATTTCATGGTGAAACTAGCAGGCCTTATATACCCTTGGTTTTGCAAATTTACCGATCATGAGTGAACATCAGTTTATTACCCCCTCGGCCAAAATTTGCCGAAGGGTATTGTCGTCGTCATGTACGTCCGTCCGTCTGTCCGTCACACCTTTCTCGTTACCAAGATATCTTTAGAACGACTTACCCTAGGCACACCATACTTGCAGTGCATATCCGTATGCTCGTGACCCAAAACCCTATTGAATCTGGACCTGATTGGCTGGAAACTTTGGCGGCCATCTTTAATTTATGCGAAACCATCACAGCTTTCTTGTTACCAAGATATCTTTAGAACGACTTACGCTAGGCACACGAAATTTGCACTGCACATCCATATGCTCATGACCCAGAACCCTATTGAATCTGGACCTGATTGGTTGGAAACTTTGGCGGCCATATTTAATTTATGCGAAATCATTAATCTTGTCTATCTTAGGTACCATTTCTCTGTTCAGTGTTAAACTTGGTATAGATCATCGATGCATCAAGAAACTTCAAAGGAATGACCAAACCAGTTTCCCTGATTCGGTGAAAACCTTGGCGGCCATCTTTAATTTATCCAAAATCTTTAATGATATATATCTCTGATACCATTCAAGTGTTCTATACGAAACGTGGTATACAGAATCGATGTATCAAGAAATCTGCAATGTATGACCACATCAGTTCCTCTGAGTGGCGGGAAGGATGGGCAGCCATCTTTAATTTATGCGAAATCATTAATGATCTCTATCTCTGATACCGTTTGAGTGCTCGATGTAAAATTTGGTATATATCATCGATGCATCAATAGACTTACGACAAATGACAGTTCTGGCGTTTCTGATTGGGCGGAAACCTTGGTGGCCATCTTTAATTTATGCAAAATCTTTAATGATGTATATCTTTGATACCATTTCAGTGTTCTATATGAAACTTGGTATACAGCATCCATGTATCAAGGGACTTGCAATGAATAACCACATCAGTTTCTCTGAGTGGTGGGAAGGATGGGCGGCCACCTTTAATTCATGCGAAATCATTAATGATCTCTATCTCTGATAATTTTCAAATGCTCGATGTAAAATTTGGTATACATCATTGATGCATCAACAGACTTATGTAATGAATACCGGTTTGTTTCTCTGATTGGACAGAAACATTCAAGGCCATTTCTAATGGCAAAATTTTTCATAATGTGTATATTTGTCACTTGACTGTTTGGTGTTCCTGAAGTCTTGCTTCAAATTGAATACATTATGAATGGCTGGCGCCCAGAGCCGAGGGGTTTTCAGATGCGCAGCTTCGTATTTTGATATTATAGCTAAAGATACTTATGTGTATCCCAAATGGGAGATCTCCTTGTATCCCAAATGGGATATTATTGTCAAAGACTTTGGGCTGGAATATCTAAAAGATATGATGTATGCAATATATACAAATAGTAAATTATTCTTTAGACTTTAGAATTATTCCATAATCTCTGATCTTGTCAGAATATATTTTTTAATACCGGTATGTAGCTTGCCTCCTGCATAATTTGGCCTCGTGTAGTGAAAGTAAAATGTATGTGACACATGTGTAATGTTAATTTCAGATGATCCTAGTCGGCTCCAGGAACTGTTCCATGTTTCACTGGTGCAGCAGTGCCATTACAGCTCATGCATCCGTTAACATCACTGGGTAAACCGATATTGATGAGTATTTTTTTTCTTCATTTTCTTAATCTTTCTGGTTTAATTATTTATTGAAAAGAAAGTTGAAATTTACCAGTGTGGAATAGGCCCATGGTCATGTATAAAGTTTTGAGCAGTTTGTAAAGCAGGCTAGGATTCCAGGAACACAACACAGCTTATAAACACTGCTGACAGAGTGTTGTTGGTATTCATTTCCTATACTGTTGATATTGGTCGTCACATACAGTTGCCATTGATGATTGGAGATCATGTCAGATGATCACTCTCAGGCTTGCCATGTTTATATGTGGTAGATTATCTGCACGACATACATGAACGTATATTCCTTTTTTCATTTCGTATTTTAGGAATGTGGTGGAGAAATGAAGAGATGGTACATCCATGGAGTGTTTTTCAGCCAGGTATTACTGACAGACTGATGCTACAAGCATGGCAAGTAACATTTATATGTAAATTCAAAACCTGCTAAACATTTGTATTGGACATCTCTATTTTTGCGTCTTTAATAGAAAAGAAAACACTAGCAGAAATCAGACGAATGATACCCAGTCAGGTGTCCTTTCAATGAGAAAAAAACACAGGATGACTCTTTTCCTTTGCAAAATGTCACTGGCCTAAAAAACAGGAAATCACTGAAATGTCCGTGTCCGGTCTATATCTGTGAACATTTTCTATCCACAGTTGCAATTTTTTGTGAGTGGATACGCTAGTTGGAGACGATGTGTCACGTACCAGAATTGAGGTCGAGGTCAGAGGTCAAAGGTCACTGTTGCCTAAAATCAGGAAATCATTGATCATTGACATTTTTCTGTCTACAGTTCTAATTTTTGGTGAGTGGATTGGGGGGGGGCGATATGTTGCATACAAAATGTAGGTCGAGGTCAGAGGTCAAAGGTCAGTGCTCCAAGTGAAGTGAAAATGATTACTTGGACTTCAGTGAACACGGGAAAATATTACAAAGTGAAAGGACCACTAGAAATATCAATCTCGAATCCAGAGTCATTCGGTCCTGTTCTCCCTACAGACTCTGGTTGCACGGTCAGCATTACAGCTTCCCATTGGATAATGCACGAACGCATAGAACGTGGAACATAACGTAGACGTATCTGTGGAGATCCTGCATGTGACCCGACGTCACACAGGTCTTAGGGACGCGTTTGAGATGTGACGTCGTCTGTTTGTATTGTTGCGATTAATTTTCAATTATGACGTTATGTTAGTCATCGCTAGTTCTCCGGACGTGCAGAATGGATCTTAAATCAAATTTGGTACACAGGTTCCCGTCAGAGTCTAGTTTTGCAACATATGTTTTTCGACCTCATTTGCATATGTAATATGGCTGTCTGGCTGCCATCTTGTATTTCTGCACATAGGCTTATTCTCACTATAACTCTCGGGTTATACTGAAGAGTTCTTTCTCAAATTTGATACACAGGTTCTGCTGGGAGTCTAATCATGCAACATATGTTTTTCAACCTGATTTGCATATTCAATATATGACTGCCTGGTGACCATCCTGGACTTCCTTGTTATTGCTAGTTTTCATGACCTACTGAATCTCAATCTCAAAATTGATACATAGGTCTCCCTTGCGGTCTAGTTATGCAGCTTTGACCTGATTTGCATAATTAATTATTATGGCTGCCTGGTCGCCATTTTGGATTTTCTTTTCACTACTAGTTCTCATGTTGCAGCTCTTTCTGTGGTGAAAAATATCTTAAGCCACTTTCTCCAGCTACATTCAGATGAGCTACAGTGCCACGGCACTATCTTTGGAGTACGTACTTCATGGATGGCACCTTCTGCCATCTCATTACATGGTTATGTTTATTTTACATATGCTATTTCATTAGAGTCTGTCCTACGGGCCATATGAAACATCAGAGGATTCACTATGTATTCCTTGTTGAATCGTATTGCATTTTTGAAGGACAAATTTTACAGGGCATGCAATATCAGTATCTTTATTAGAAGCCTAGGCCTGACAGCAAGAATATGATATCAACTTTCCCATCCACTTCCTCATGAATTACCAGTATTGCATAGCCTGGCCTTATAGACCATTTCGATTTAGTTTTCACTCTGACTAACCTTAATAAAACTTTTGATTTTTACAGAATGTTGTTGAGAAGTACAGAATAAGACGAGCAAGTAACATTCCCCTTGGTGATCCTGACATCTGTTTACCCTGATAGACCAATAAGCGAAGAGAGGCGCTATAAAGATGTTATCCTGCAGGTGCCAGTTGCTCCAAGTGAAGTGAAAGTGATTACTTGGACTTCAGTGAACACAGGAAAATATTACAAAGTGAAAGGACCACTAGAAATATCAATCTCGAATCCAGAGTCACCCGGTCCTGTTCTCCCTACAGACTCTGGTTGCACGGTCAGCATTACAGCTTCCCATTGGATAATGCACGAACGCATAGAACGTGGAACATAACGTAGACGTATCTGTGGAGATCCTGCATGTGACCCGACGTCACACAGGTCTTATGGACGCGTTTGAGATGTGACGTCGTCTGTTTGTATTGTTGTGATTAATTTTCAATTATGACGTTATGTCGGTGTTGTTGTTGTTTGACATTTCGCAAAGGATCACGGGACCAAGAATCTTGGCAAATCGAACGACCGTGTTACCAGGGGTCAGATGACGTGCAGCCATTTTTCTGCGACGGAAGTGACCCCTGGTGGTCAGGTTGTAGAAATATGAAATTGGAATAACCTACGAACAGAGATGGATTGAATTGCAGTTGTGTATACAATTTCAGTGGTTTACCTGCAATTCTTTGCTACAGTGCAAAACCAGTAATACTGTAGCAATCTTAGTAACTAAAAAAATCTTTCTGATCAGCTGTGTAATGAGATAGGTCTGTCACCCAGATCTTGTACGTCTACTATTTACCCCGCCTTCAGGAAGTTTGTTCTTGATATGTCCTACATGTAAACTGTGGCAACAAAGCTTAAGGGTACCACCGTTTCATGTTACATCCATGTTGCGTTTGATGGACTGAAAATTACACTTGTTCATGGGCTGTTTTATTAAAGTATTTGGTTTAATGTGTTTACATTAGAGTAGAATGGCACCAGAATCATCCATTGTTAACTTGTTGGTTTGACATCTTATTCTCCAATGCACTGATATTTCAGGATCAAAGAACTGTATACCAATCTGAATGTAAATATATATTGAACATTTTACCACTGACTTTTCTTTTGTATAAACTAACATAAGTTGAATATAATAATCTTCCGTTAGTTTCCACTCCATTTCCGCCTGTAATCCAGTTAATTTTTTATGTAGAAAAGGGCACGGAAACTGGATAGAAACCTGCTGGAAAATTGTAGTTCTTCACCTGTTTCTGCTGTGTTTCCGCGTTGTTTCCAGTACAGAAACCAGCAGAGCGTTACGGTTTCCAACCAGTTTCCACTCCATTTCAGCCTGTAATCCAGTTAATTTCCTATGTAGAAAAGGGGGTGGAAACTGGATGGAAACCTGATGAAAAATGGTAGTGCATCACCTGATTCAGCTGTGATTCCGCTTAGTTTCCAGTGTGGAAACCAGCAAAGCGTTACTGTTTCCAACCAGTTTCCGCTCAGTTTATGCCTATAAACCAGTTGGTTTCCTGCGGAATCTTGGCGGAAACTGACTGTAAACTAACAAGTTCATATTGCGCACCCTGGATTCCGCTCCGTTTCCGCACTGGCACATCAGTTTACGTAAGGTTTCCATCTTGTTTCTGACAAGTTTACAATTTGGAAACTTGGTCAGAAACAAGGTGGAAACTGGTTGGAAACCTTTTAAGCACGGTCTGTTTCCAACCGGTTTCCGCTTATTTTCCGCACCGCTCTATTTAGGTATTTCATGTTTCCAGCCTGTTTCCGCTCTGTTTCTATTGCGGAAACCAAGAGAGTTACAGTTTTCAACCAGTTTCAATCCTGTTTTCGGCCCACTTTCCACATAATTTCCGCTGCGGATTCTTGGCGGAAACAGCTTGGGAACTGTAACTCGTCCACTATTTCGCACCTCCGGAATCCTGGGTTCCGCTCAGTTTCCGCTTGGCTTGCTCCATTGTTTCCGCCCAGTTTCTGTCTTGTTTCTGTCCAGTTTACAATTTGGAAACTTAGTCGGAAAGTAGGCGGAAACTGGTTGGAAATCTTTTGAGGACGGTCTGTTTCCAACCTGTTTCCGCTTATTTTCCGCACAGCTGTATTTGGATTTTTCATATTTTCAGCCAGTTTCCGCGCTGTTTCCAGTGCGGAAACCAGCAGAGTGTTACAGTTTCCAACCGGTTTCAATCCTGTTTCCGGCCCAGATTCCGCATAATTTCCGCTGTGGAATCTTGGCGGAAACAGCTTGGAAACTGTAACACGTCCACTATTCCGCACCTCCGGAATCCTGGGTTCCGCTCAGTTTCCGCTTGGCATGCTCCATGGTTTCCGCCCAGTTTCTGTCTTGTTTCTGTTTACAATTTGGAAACTTAGTCGGAAAGTAGGCGGAAACTGGTTGGAAACCTTTTAAGGACGGTCTGTTTCCAACCTGTTTCCGCTTATTTTCCGCACAGCTGTATTTGGATTTTTCATATTTCCAGCCAGTTTCCGCGCTGTTTCCAGTGCGGAAACCAGCAGAGTGTTACAGTTTCCAACCGGTTTCAATCCTGTTTCCGGCCCAGATTCCGCATAATTTCCGCTGCGGAATCTTGGCGGAAACAGCTTGGAAAGTGTAACACGTTCACTATTCCGCACCTCCGGAATCCTGGGTTCCGCTCAGTTTCCGCTTGGGGTGCTCCATGGTTTCCGTGCAGTTTCCATCTTGTATCTGTCCAGTTTACAATTTGGAAACTATGCGGAAACTGAGCGGAAACTGGATGGAATCCGGTTGTTTCCACCCAGTTTCCGCCCTGTTTCCGAATTCGGAAACTGGCACATTTCACCCAGTGTGTTGAAAATGTGCTCCAAAATGCTCAGCTCACATAAAAAGTGGGAGTTCATTTGCCTGAATGCGAATCCAATATGGCGGCATAAATTTGTTCAGTGATAGCTTTGCTCAGTTGAATGCAGTATACTTATAGTGAATTTTAGTACACAGTGTAATAGGAATAGTTAATAACGCCCAGTGGAACACTTGGATCACCATGGAACGATATGCTTGGAATATTTTGAGGTACTATTTACACTTACTATTTACACATATAATTTTATTAATATGAAACCAGAATTATATGATGATCAAAACCTTACCGCTATATATACGGACGTGACCAGACCGGTACTCCCTGGGACGGCCCTGGTGGGACTTCTATACATAATACGAGGGATAATAGGGCTCATGTCATCACACAGTTTGATATCTGACCCGCGGGGCCGATTTGTCGGGGCCAGATGAGATAATAGCGGAACGTAAGCTTGGATATTTTTCGGAAATGCCTCTTGGAGTTCGGTAGCTCGGCCTCTCGGATCATGAGCTTTGATATCCCCTGAAGAAACCCCGGGAAGACAACTCTTTACGGACAAGGCTTGTGTTTTGTTAGTTTTTACGGACGCTTGGGGGAAATACAATACAGTAATACAGTCAGCACTGGACAGACAGCTCATATCAGACGAATGATTTAATGAAGTTACTGACGTGAAATATAGTTCAATCTTTTAGAAATATTATCGATGTATTATGTATGTATTATTGTGTCCTCCAATATTTTGGGAAAAGGTCTAGAACCATCGCAAAAAGAATGTGAAAATTACTTCTCTTGTCCGTTTTTTATTTAATTGTTCAGTCGCGAACAGTCTCCGTCTGGGTCTAACTACGGGGAGTAGTCGTATATATTTATTAACACCGCCGAAATAACCGGACCCTGGCGAGGCTAGACGATCGACGGTGCGCGTTTATAATCCGATTAGCCTAATTCTGTCCACCGTTTACAGCAGGCATAATATATAGTGGTCTGACCAGCGCCGTTCCCCTGAGGTCCGGACCTCCACAGGACGGGTAAGCTTTTGAATACGTATCGTTTAAAAAGAGCTAGGCTGGACTGGAGAATCGTTTTTTGTAGGTTCTCTTCGGCCCCTACGACTTAGTTTCATGGGTATATGACGGCTTAGTTTCGTGGGTATATGACACAGATTGACTGATAGATTGTTTGCGGCACTTACTTAAATGTGATTTATTTATTTTTCAGTTGTATGATGCTGATTTTGAAGAGTTCGTGGACCTCGAGGACCAGGATGAGATACCCGATAAGTCCAAAATCAAGATATTACAGCATACGACAACAGACGGAGCATTTCACAATGTTCCAGAGCGTACTGATAAGGTATCAATGATTCGTGTGATGTCTACACCGTCTTTGATATTCCATATGATACCCAATGTATTCGCACCACAAAGCAGTGTTTGGAAGTGAATCACTGTTAATCTGACCGAAACCGTTGCTAATTTTATTAAGTCTTATAATTATTATTCACTTCTGGTTTTGTAGCTACACTGTGATCAATCGTTTCAGTTCAATGAATATGTGGATACATGTATATTTGACTTACCCTGTTTCTATGCAGACTACGCAGGATATAGCCAGTTACTTATGTGCGTCCTTAAACCGCAGTTGAAAAATTTATATTTTCCCCCATTTCAGGAAAGCACAAACACTGGTCCAAGTGACACTGTGGAAATGCATTCTCAACTTGAACAATCAACTGTGTAAGTCAACTTTCATACAGTCTGATTACCGTAGTTTTGTTTCTTTTCCAAAGAATGTAAACTTGATTCAGTTACATGGGCTGGGCTCGACTACTGTGTTGGGATTGACATTTCAAAACATAAATTTACTCTTTGTTTCTGTGTATATTTCCAGTTAATAACAATGGAACTTTAATGCATAAGGTGATAAGTATCATTTACATTGTGAGATTGACATTTCAAAACATAAATTTACCATTTGTTTCTGTGTATATTTCCAGTTAATAAAAATGGAACTTTAATGTATAAGACGTATCATTTACATTGTGGAAAGTTTATCAGTTGTGGTTCTTACTGGTTGTAGGATTGGACCCAGCAGCAGTACACCTACTCTTGGTCAAGAGCCATTGAACTTTGCTCTGTCAGCCTTTGATACAGACGTCACCCAGACACTCGAAAAGCAAACAGACCCTTCCACAGCTCAAAGGCGGAGAATTATTGATGGCCTTTTCCAGGCGATGATTCTTCTCACAATGTGAGTAGATTTTACTTGACAGAAAAAGGGGATATACTCCCATGCTCATAATTAGTAGAAAAAATCATGTTTGAAAATAGTTCTTAGAATTCAGTTACACATATAGAATTACCAAAATATGTTTAGGATTCTATTCAGCCTCTAGAACCGACCGAAATGGCTGGGCATGTAAACAAGGTTCTGTCACAGTGTTAGAAATATGTTTATTCGTGACTGAGGTTTGGCTGCTATTGGTTCTGTATTTTGAAATTTTATGACTGAAATTTGCATTTCTCGGGATATTCTGTCTGTCTCATTCTCGTGATCTTTGGTTCTCGTTCGCTGATTCCTTATATAGGTAAAATTGGCAGATTGAGGTCTATCATTCAAAAGAATTTGCATTTGACTCACAGTGAACCCTTGATGTTTTGAAGATTGATACTTTAGGCTAACAGTGATCATTACTTTGAATGTATGTTCACCCTGTTGGTCCTGGCCACCAATCAAGACTTGTGAGCGCAGTGGTAAAGCATGAAATCAAATTAAGCTAAGCTACCCAGCTCCAATATCCACTAAGTATGAATATAATATTGGTCTGAATTCAGTGAAGAGGACAATTGGCTCATACATGTAAAGTTACATCGTAGCAAGGGGAGGTAATTTGACAGCATTCCTCACTCTTACAATACAAAAGATGTTAAGATTGGGTTATTGGGTTATCTCCTTTTGATTGCACCGCACTCTGATTACCTGCTGGATCATCTTCACAAGTCCAGGTAAATCCTAAATCCTCGCAGAGGGTTTACCTGGACTTTTTGGGTGATTCGAATGAGTTCTTGAGTCGATGCCTCTATTATACAATCTCGTACCTGAGATACAACACATATCACGAATCGTTAGAGATTCTGCTGGTGGACGTTTCGTCCCCGAGGCCCGCCCCCTGTACAGACCTTTTGGTCTTTGATATATGTTGGCATTTGTGGGAAGTTGATGCTGGGTCGACATCGGGCGTTACAGACTAGTCTTTCGTGTTAATTCCGTCATTTACATCTGACGACGATACAGCTCACCAATCTCCAATGTACGAGTTGTCACAGCGAAACAGCTCACCAATTACCAGTATACGAGTTGTCAGAGCATTTCCATCATAGCTCTCTAGATTTGTATCTAATACCGCTTATGCCGGTGCTAGGGGCCGTGTGGTCATATCATCCAAGTTGCCACATGAACAGGTACAATAAAAGCGTACCTGAGATACAACACATATCACGAATCGTTAGATTCTTGGTATGTGCTTTAGAATAGGTTAACCAGAAGACTATTCTGTGAAGTCATGTGACGCAGTCAGTATGTCGGCACCTCTTCCCACTTCCCTTATATGTGTTGTAATTTTTTCCTGTATATGGCGAGATTCTGCTGGTGGACGTTTCGTCCCCGAGGCCCGCCCCCTGTACAGACCTTTTGGTCTTTGATATATGTTGGCATTTGTGGGAAGTTGATGCTGGGTCGACATCGGGCTTACAGACTAGTCTTTTGTGTTAAATGCCGTCATTTACATCTGACGACGATACAGCTCACCAATCTCCAATGTACGAGTTGTCACAGCGAAACAGCTCACCAATTACCAGTATACGAGTTGTCAAGGCATTTCCATCATAGCTCTCTAGATTTGTATCTAATACCGCTTATGCCGGTGCTAGGGGCCGTGTGGTCATATCATCCATGTTGCCACATGAACAGGTACAATAAAAGCGTACCTGAGATACAACACATATCACGAATCGTTAGATTCTTGGTGTGTGCTTTAGAATAGGTTAACCAGAAGACTATTCTGTGAAGTCATGTGACGCAGTCAGTATGTCGGCACCTCTTCCCACTTCCCTTATATGTGTTGTAATTAGAATAGGTTTACCAGAAGACTATTCTGTGAAGTCATGTGACGCAGTCAGTATGTCGGCACCTCTTCCCACTTCCCTTATATGTGTTGTAATTTTTACCTGTATATGGCGAGATTCTGCTGGTGGACGTTTCGTCCCCGAGGCCCGCCCCCTGTACAGACCTTTTGGTCTTTGATATATGTTGGCATTTGTGGGAAGTTGATGCTGGGTCGACATCGGGCCTTACAGACTAGTCTTTTGTGTTAATTGCCGTCATTTACATCTGACGACGATACAGCTCACCAATCTCCAATGTACGAGTTGTCACAGCGAAATAGCTCACCATTTACCAGTATACGAGTTGTCAGAACATTTCCATCATAGCTCTCTAGATTTGTATCTAATACCGCTTATGCCGGTGCTAGGGGCCGTGTGGTCATATTATCCAAGTTGCCACATGAACAGGTACAATAAAAGCGTACCTGAGATACAACACATATCACGAATCGTTAGATTCTTGGTATGTGCTTTAGAATAGGTTTACCAGAAGACTATTCTGTGAAGTCATGTGACGCAGTCAGTATGTCGGCACCTCTTCCCACTTCACTTATATGTGTTGTAATTTCATCCACCGCGCTTGTTTTGAATTGGCATGTCGGTATCTCCAGCCTGCGGTTTTTGCTTTGACTTCCGATGTCGATTTCCGCTTGACATCAAAGCAGTTCGTCCCGCGATGAAATTGAAACCTGTCTCATCTGATATCTCTCAGCGGATTGGCCTAATCAACCAGCTTAGCGCGTTCACTGACTGGATTGATTCAGGGGAAATCCCTTCATCTATTTATATCCAGAACTCGTATGGGTAACTAACCAAGCCAGTGTATCGATCCCAATAGACCGATCGATACACTGGCTCGCGAGGATGCTCCTGGATATGACTGTCTCACAAGCGGGAGGTTGTGGGTTCAAATCCTGCCAGGGTCATACCAAAAACAATGGTAATTCTTCCTCTCTTGACGCTCAGCATTAAGAGTACTAACAACATAATACTAATTGGATTTGTTCTTCTGTTTCCAGTTCTTAAGAGACTTTGACACACTTGTGGGGAAGGACATTGATAAAGAGTTCCTTGGAAGCATGAAGAAATACACGTCAGCAGTGTTCAACATATTGGCTTCAAAACAAAAACAGGAGGAGTTAAAGACGTTGAAGGAAAATCCGTCAGTGGAAGATGATAAAAAGTGTGAGTATTTTGCAAACCTGCAAAAATGCAATAATCTATTGATTGGCATGATTTTCACTTGGATGGGCAGTACATAATGCAGATTAAGTTTGACATGAATTATTTGGAAGATATATAGATTTTGAATCGACCAACCAGTTCGTAGATGTTGGAATACTGGACATGCAATTGTTTGCCAAATAAAAATATCACTTTCCTACACATTTTATCATTGAATGGGTTGTTTATTGTAATTTAAATCAAAGGGAGATAATTAGCTGAAACTGCCTTCTTTCAACCATTGAGAGCAAAACAAAATGATGGGGGTGGGAAGGCTGGATGGAGCTGTCAAGATGTATTTTTCATCATTTAATTTAATATGGATTCTTTTTCTCATACAGATCAACTGGCCATTGCCATGGTGCCAGTCATTGTGGACCATTTCAAGGAAGACCTAACCATGCTGATCCAAAAAGAAGTAAGTGAATAATTCTTCACGAGTGTAATCGATATAGTTCCCGATGCTAATCACATAGATCATAGGTCATATGTTAACGTACAGTTCATGGGGTCATCACATATCAAAAAGCCAGTAACGTCTGACCTGATTTAGTACGCTAAAAAAATACTTAATTTTATTCCATTTATTGACATTAAATTTTCACGGTCAAGGTCAATTTCAAATCCGAACACATATTCGTTGTCAACGACCCGAGACACAAAAGAAAATGGCCGATATTTCCGATGAAAAAATCCGACCGGAACTGAACTCTGTCCGGTTGACCTCAAATTCATTATATATAGGTTTTCAAGGTCGCTAATTAAGAATACGGTGTCAAATTGTCGATTGGTAGCGAGGAATTGGGGGTAGCGAGGAATTGGGGTCTACCCATTGAACCCTGGGTTAAATTAAGTTTTATTGAATTTTATAAAAGCCGACCCCTGGCATGTTGTGACCGCAAGTATGCGACACCCATTGCATACACAAACATGAATCGCGCCTCTATGGATATGTGAGACATTGTAGTTGTGCACTGTACGGGTTTGTGTTCTGTATGTCCATACTCGCAACCCACGGTCAATATGTAAGTGCCATATTCAGAAAAAAAGATTAATGCAGACCCCTGGCATGTTGTGACCGCTAGTTTGCAAAATACGTTGCATACAAATACATGAATGGCACTTCTTTGGATAGCTGAGACATTGTAGTTATGCATGGAGGTATGGGTTTATAATTTGCGCTTAAATACTCGCAAGCCACCGTCAAAATATGAATTTCTTCGAAATAAATGATGATAAATACGCATTATTTTCCTGTAGAAAAGCCAAGTTTGGTTCAATATTCCCCAAATTTGGCACACTAGTTCTAAATTGGGTGTAGATCATTCTCCTTCAAAGGTTTTGCCCAATTAAATTTTTATCTATGGAGGAATTGCATTCACCTATGTTAAAAAGTTAAATTTCGCAATTTTTGTAGGAATATCACCAAACGTTGGTTGCAAAACCGTTTTGCAAAATTCGTATTAGTTTTAGAGTTATGGCCCTTTGAAAGTCGAGTTTTGGCCAATTTTAATAATTTCAAAAAATCATATAAAAAAACTATAAAGAATTTCGAGAAACGGTTCATTTGAAAGTGTTTGTATTTTTTCATAGTATTTTTGGCATATTTTTATATATCGTTATCTAAAAGTTCGATTTTCGACTATGTTTTGAAGTAACGAAAAGCGTACAGCGTCTGTATTTCGTGCGTAAGATCTACAAAACCTAGAAACCTCCAATCTTTTGCCTTGCATTCGTTAGTCCTAGGTCTTGGCTGCCGGAAATGGGTCACCAGGGCCATAGCAACGTAAAATTGACGCAGCTACACTCGAAAATTGTAGGTACACCGTTAAGTGAAACCGACTTTTGCAAATGTGCAAATTGTTTTCGCGAAACCGTGAACACCAAATTCTAAAGTATTATCGGGATCGCTTATCACGAATCCAAGGTCAGAATTGACCTTGACCTTGAAATCGAGTATTTTGAATTTTCAAATTTGAATTTGACCTTGTCAAAAGGTCACAAGATATGGGCGTTCGACCTTGGCCTTTTGATATGTGATGACCCCGTGATCTGTGCGTTGTCCATTGACCTTGACGTTGAACCTCGGAGTAAAAAGTGTGATAGTACAATCAAAATGCACTCTCGTAAATTTTGACCTTGGGTCAAAAGTCAATGTCAAGGTCGACGCACAGGCCACGGGGTCATCACATATCAAAAGTTCAAGGTCATTCGCCCGTATCTTGTGACCTCCTCACAAGGTCAAACTCTAAATCAAATGTGTAATACTACTTTTCAATGTCACGGTCAAGGTCAATTTTGACTTTGCCCTAAGGTAGTGTCGAGGTCATCGTTCTCGATGCCGCCGTCAAATTTGACCTTGACCGTGACCTTGACCTTAAAATTGACGTTTTTGTCGAGGCAAGGTCAAGGTCAAGGTCAAATCTGACTCATGCCCAAAATCAGTGGAGACGCGGCTTTCGCCTCACACTGAAATATTTCCTAAACCTTTGATTTCCGAGCATCAAACCTATAAAGTACAAAATATGCGCTTTCGTTTGATGTATAGCACACCTAGGTACAGATTAACCCTTATTAATTTACCAGTTGGTAACGAAAAACCATTCTGTTTTACCTGAATTATTACACAAGTAACACAAATTGGCATATTCGGTCAAAGTCCCCGAAAAGATAAGGTTTAGAGGTTTTTTTGGTGGCAACCAAAAGAACTAACTGGAGGCTATCGACCTACACTAAAATATTGCCTAAACCTTTGATGTCCGAGCATTTAACCTCTATAGAACTATTTTTGGCATTGTTGCTTAAGGCCTGGATGTCTTAAGTAACATTGCCAATTATTGTTTTTTTTGTGTACGTTGAAAACTGCGCAAGGGTTAGAGAGTTTTTTACTGTCATCCAATAGACGCTCTATTTCTCTATCCATAGATACAAAAAAACATGTCTAAACTCTACCTTGAACATGTGCTTCAAAACCAAAACAGCAATTCATGCTGGCTAGCAATTTGTTGCAAGTAACCATACTTGGCATTATGAGAGCGAAAACATTGGGGTTTACGGTCTTTTTTGTCGCGAACACTCAGAACTAATTTGCGACTATGGATCTGCGTTGAAATACCCCTAAACCTTTGAATTTCCGAGCATTTAACCTCTATAGACCGATTTTTGGCGTTGTTGCTTAAGGCCTGTACGTCTTAAGTAACATTGACAATTATTGGTTTTTCGAGTGTACGTTGAAAACTACGCAAGGGTTAGATAGGTTTTTACTGTCATCAATACGGTGGCCCGTACACTCTAAGCTCAGAAGGTGTAAAAAAGGTGTAAATCAAACGTTTACACCTTCTGTGTTCATGTTTACACCCTTAGGGGTGTAAATAAGGTGTAGAAAAGGTGCAAATGTATGAAGATTGATTCCAACCCTGATTTTACACCCGTAAAGGTGTAAATTTATTAAAAGGTGTTAAAAAGGTGTTAATACTTAATTTTCCATACACATTTGGAACTTAATTTCTATGTTGAGGAAATGTATTTCCTTGTCATGCTTACGGTAAACCATCAAAATGTTCAAGCACTCCAACTTTCTACACAAAATTAAATCAATGGATCTAACAATTTGACCAATCTCTCTAACATTTGAGCAAAAAATCCAACGAAAATATTATAATAAAAACCGAGCTGCAGACCATAAGATTCAATCCCCCAGTCGGTTTTACGAGGGAGTGAAAATTGAACAGCCGCTCTAGTGTTCTCACTCAAGGTTGAGCCCAAGACTACAGGGCGGGGGGGGGAGGGGAGGGGCGTTCTGGGATTTTGAATATCAACATTATAGTAAATATTATGTATCATGCAGAGTCGACAAAAGCACGTTGTTTGTCGACCAATGTAAGAAGTTATCAGATCGATATCTACAGTGCTGATAACTGCTTAGCTATCAGATAAAGTGATTTTCAACTTCATTTCAATGAGGGATTTGCACAATAAGCAGTGAATACAACGGAAACTGCATTGATTGATCCACTGAGACAGGAAGGTGTGAAATGGACTAAACGGTTCGAAGCGATAATCATGACAGCTTGTTGTGCATGTTACCCATTAACAATTGTGCGATTATCGTCACAAATTATTACTTGATAAAGTAATGGTTACCATCCTGTCCGGAAACGACCCCTTTTAACACACCATAATCATAATCCGCGGCCTGCCTTTATCTCATATCTCTTTGACGCTAACGCAAAGTTTTGGTTAAACTATACATATCGGTGATCGGATTCTATTGCTCAATTAGTTTTTGAGTTTATTCTGCCAATGCCTAACAATATATGCATCGCTCCTATTGTGCATGAATTTGTAAATAAGCATGGCTTCGCTTCCCATGCTGTCCACCATTTCCAATATAAGCCGACGCGATATTACTTCAAAACAAACTTCCATTACGATAAATTGCGCACAGCCGTTTTTTTCACGTCGCTCGTTCTATGCATCAAAGTGGACTTTTTGCGAGATGGCGACTTGCCTGCTGTTGATCGGTGAGAACCGAAAGAAAATCGCTTTACCTTTTGCAACCCCCAACACTTGGATCACTATGGAGGGAGGGAGGGAATTTGGCTTAATGTCACACTCAAGTTTGTTTCACTCATATGGTGACAGTCAGTCAGGTTGGTGGCGGAAGCCGGAGTACCCGGAGAGAACCACCGCCATTCGGTAAGCAACTGACAGACTTCCACACATGGACCAGCTCGGCTCGAACCCGTGCCGGTTCAGCGGTGTGAGGCTAGCGGTCACCAGCGAAGCGCCTTAGACCACTCGGCCACCGAGGGCCCCTGGATCACCATGGAACGATATGCTTGGGATATTTTGAGGTACTATTTACACTTACTATTTACACATATAATTTTATTAATATGAAACCAGAATTATATGATGATCAAAACCTTACCGCTATATATACGGACGTGACCAGACCGGTACTCCCTGGGACGGCCCTGGTGGGACTTCTATACATAATACGAGGGATAATAGGGCTCATGTCATCACACAGTTTGATATCTGACCCGCGGGGCCGATTTGTCGGGGCCAGATGAGATAATAGCGGAACGTAAGCTTGGATATTTTTCGGAAATGCCTCTTGGAGTTCGGTAGCTCTGCCTCTCGGATCATGAGCTTCGATATCCCCTGAAGAAACCCCGGGAAGACAACTCCTTTACTGTTACGGACAAGGCTTGTGTTTTGGTAGTTTTTACGGACGCTTGGGGGAAATACAATACAGTAATACAGTCAGCACTGGACAGACAGCTCATATCAGACGAATGATTTAATGAAATTACTGACGTGAAATATAGTTCAATCTTTTAGAAATATTATCGATGTATTATGTATGTATTATTGTGTCCTCCAATATTTTGGGAAAAGGTCTAGAACCATCGCAAAAAGAATGTGAAAATTACTTCACTTGTCCGTTTTTTATTTAATTGTTCAGTCGCGAACAGTCTCCGTCTGGGTCTAACTACGGGGAGTAGTCGTATATATTTATTAACACCGCCGAAATAACCGGACCCTGGCGAGGCTAGACGATCGACGGTGCGCGTTTATAATCCGATTAGCCTAATTCAGTCCACCGTTTACAGCAGGCATAATATATAGTGGTCTGACCAGCGCCGTTCCCCTGAGGTCCGGACCTCCACAGGACGGGTAAGCTTTTGAATACGTATCGTTTAAAAAGAGCTAGGCTGGACTGGAGAATCGTTTTTTGTAGGTTCTCTTCGGCCCCTACGACTTAGTTTCATGGGTATATGACGGCTTAGTTTCGTGGGTATATGACACAGATTGACTGATAGATTGTTTGCGGCACTTACTTAAATGTGATTTATTTATTTTTCAGTTGTATGATGCTGATTTTGAAGAGTTCGTGGACCTCGAGGACCAGGATGAGATACCCGATAAGTCCAAAATCAAGATATTACAGCATACGACAACAGACGGAGCATTTCACAATGTTCCAGAGCGTACTGATAAGGTATCAATGATTCGTGTGATGTCTACACCGTCTTTGATATTCCATATGATACCCAATGTATTCGCACCACAAAGCAGTGTTTGGAAGTGAATCACTGTTAATCTGACCGAAACCGTTGCTAATTTTATTAAGTCTTATAATTATTATTCACTTCTGGTTTTGTAGCTACACTGTGATCAATCGTTTCAGTTCAATGAATATGTGGATACATGTATATTTGACTTACCCTGTTTCTATGCAGACTACGCAGGATATAGCCAGTTACTTATGTGCGTCCTTAAACCGCAGTTGAAAAATTTATATTTTCCCCCATTTCAGGAAAGCACAAACACTGGTCCAAGTGACACTGTGGAAATGCATTCTCAACTTGAACAATCAACTGTGTAAGTCAACTTTCATACAGTCTGATTACCGTAGTTTTGTTTCTTTTCCAAAGAATGTAAACTTGATTCAGTTACATGGGCTGGGCTCGACTACTGTGTTGGGATTGACATTTCAAAACATAAATTTACTCTTTGTTTCTGTGTATATTTCCAGTTAATAACAATGGAACTTTAATGCATAAGGTGATAAGTATCATTTACATTGTGAGATTGACATTTCAAAACATAAATTTACCATTTGTTTCTGTGTATATTTCCAGTTAATAAAAATGGAGCTTTAATGTATAAGACGTATCATTTACATTGTGGAAAGTTTATCAGTTGTGGTTCTTACTGGTTGTAGGATTGGACCCAGCAGCAGTACACCTACTCTTGGTCAAGAGCCATTGAACTTTGCTCTGTCAGCCTTTGATACAGACGTCACCCAGACACTCGAAAAGCAAACAGACCCTTCCACAGCTCAAAGGCGGAGAATTATTGATGGCCTTTTCCAGGCGATGATTCCTCTCACAATGTGAGTAGATTTTACTTGACAGAAAAAGGGGATATACTCCCATGCTCATAATTAGTAGAAAAAATCATGTTTGAAAATAGTTCTTAGAATTCAGTTACACATATAGAATTACCAAAATATGTTTAGGATTCTATTCAGCCTCTAGAACCGACCGAAATGGCTGGGCATGTAAACAAGGTTCTGTCACAGTGTTAGAAATATGTTTATTCGTGACTGAGGTTTGGCTGCTATTGGTTCTGTATTTTGAAATTTTATGACTGAAATTTGCATTTCTCGGGATATTCTGTCTGTCTCATTCTCGTGATCTTTGGTTCTCGTTCGCTGATTCCTTATATAGGTAAAATTGGCAGATTGAGGTCTATCATTCAAAAGAATTTGCATTTGACTCACAGTGAACCCTTGATGTTTTGAAGATTGATACTTTAGGCTAACAGTGATCATTACTTTGAATGTATGTTCACCCTGTTGGTCCTGGCCACCAATCAAGACTTGTGAGCGCAGTGGTAAAGCATGAAATCAAATTAAGCTAAGCTACCCAGCTCCAATATCCACTAAGTATGAATATAATATTGGTCTGAATTCAGTGAAGAGGACAATTGGCTCATACATGTAAAGTTACATCGTAGCAAGGGGAGGTAATTTGACAGCATTCCTCACTCTTACAATACAAAAGATGTTAAGATTGGGTTATTGGGTTATCTCCTTTTGATTGCACCGCACTCTGATTACCTGCTGGATCATCTTCACAAGTCCAGGTAAATCCTAAATCCTCGCAGAGGGTTTACCTGGACTTTTTGGGTGATTCGAATGAGTTCTTGAGTCGATGCCTCTATTATACAATCTCGTACCTGAGATACAACACATATCACGAATCGTTAGATTCTTGGTATGTGCTTTAGAATAGGTTTACCAGAAGACTATTCTGTGAAGTCATGTGACGCAGTCAGTATGTCGGCACCTCTTCCCACTTCACTTATATGTGTTGTAATTTTTACCTGTATATGGCGAGATTCTGCTGGTGGACGTTTCGTCCCCGAGGCCCGCCCCCTGTACAGACCTTTTGGTCTTTGCTATATGTTGGCATTTGTGGGAAGTTGATGCTGGGTCGACATCGGGCCTTACAGACTAGTCTTTTGTGTTAATTGCCGTCATTTACATCTGACGACGATACAGCTCACCAATCTCCAATGTACGAGTTGTCACAGCGAAACAGCTCACCAATTACCAGTATACGAGTTGTCAGAACATTTCCATCATAGCTCTCTAGATTTGTATCTAATACCGCTTATGCCGGTGCTAGGGGCCGTGTGGTCATATCATCCAAGTTGCCACATGAACAGGTACAATAAAAGCGTACCTGAGATACAACACATATCACGAATCGTTAGATTCTTGGTATGTGCTTTAGAATAGGTTTACCAGAAGACTATTCTGTGAAGTCATGTGACGCAGTCAGTATGTCGGCACCTCTTCCCACTTCAGTATCTCGGTATCTCCAGCCTGCGGTTTTTGCTTTGACTTCCGATGTCGATTTCCGCTTGACATCAAAGCAGTTCGTCCCGCGATGAAATTGAAACCTGTCTCATCTGATATCTCGCAGCGGATTGGCCTAATCAACCAGCTTAGCGCGTTCACTGACTGGATTGATTCAGGGGAAATCCCTTCATCTATTTATATCCAGAACTCGTATGGGTAACTAACCAAGCCAGTGTATCGATCCCAATAGACCGATCGATACACTGGCTCGCGAGGATGCTCCTGGATATGACTGTCTCACAAGCGGGAGGTTGTGGGTTCAAACCCTGCCAGGGTCATACCAAAAACAATGGTAATTCTTCCTCTCTTGACGCTCAGCATTAAGAGTACTAACAACATAATACTAATTGGATTTGTTCTTCTGTTTCCAGTTCTTAAGAGACTTTGACACACTTGTGGGGAAGGACATTGATAAAGAGTTCCTTGGAAGCATGAAGAAATACACGTCAGCAGTGTTCAACATATTGGCTTCAAAACAAAAACAGGAGGATTTAAAGACGCTGAAGGAAAATCCGTCAGTGGAAGATGATAAAAAGTGTGAGTATTTTGCAAACCTGCAAAAATGCAATAATCTATTGATTGGCATGATTTTCACTTGGATGGGCAGATTAAGTTTGACATGAATTATTTGGAAGATATATAGATTTTGAATCGACCAACCAGTTCGTAGATGTTGGAATACTGGACATGCAATTGTTTGCCAAATAAAAATATCACTTTCCTACACATTTTATCATTGAATGGGTTGTTTATTGTAATTTAAATCAAAGGGAGATAATTGGCTGAAACTGCCTTCTTTCAACCATTGAGAGCAAAACAAAATGATGGGGGTGTGAAGGCTGGATGGAGCTGTCAAGATGTATTTTTCATCATTTAATTTAATATGGATTCTTTTTCTCATACAGATCAACTGGCCATTGCCATGGTGCCAGTCATTGTGGACCATTTCAAGGAAGACCTAACCATGCTGATCCAAAAAGAAGTAAGTGAATAATTCTTCACGAGTGTAATCGATATAGTTCCCGATGCTAATCACATAGATCATAGGTCATATGTTAACGTACAGTTCATGGGGTCATCACATATCAAAAAGCCAGTAACGTCTGACCTGATTTAGTACGCTAAAAAAATACTTAATTTTATTCCATTTATTGACATTAAATTTTCACGGTCAAGGTCAATTTCAAATCCGAACACATATTCGTGGTCAACGACCCGAGACACAAAAGAAAATGGCCGATATTTCCGATGAAAAAATCCGACCGGAACTGAACTCTGTCCGGTTGACCTCAAATTCATTATATATAGGTTTTCAAGGTCGCTAATTAAGAATACGGTGTCAAATTGTCGATTGGTAGCGAGGAATTGGGGGTAGCGAGGAATTGGGGTCTACCCATTGAACCCTGGGTTAAATTAAGTTTTATTGAATTTTATAAAAGCCGACCCCTGGCATGTTGTGACCGCAAGTATGCGACACCCATTGCATACACAAACATGAATCGCGGCTCTATGGATATGTGAGACATTGTAGTTGTGCACTGTACGGGTTTGTGTTCTGTATGTCCATACTCGCAACCCACGGTCAATATGTAAGTGCCATATTCAGAAAAAAGATTAATGCAGACCCCTGGCATGTTGTGACCGCTAGTTTGCAAAATACGTTGCATACAAATACATGAATGGCACTTCTTTGGATAGCTGAGACATTGTAGTTATGCATGGAGGTATGGGTTTATAATTTGCGCTTAAATACTCGCAAGCCACCGTCAAAATATGAATTTCTTCGAAATAAATGATGATAAATACGCATTATTTTCCTGTAGAAAAGCCAAGTTTGGTTCAATATTCCCCAAATTTGGCACACTAGTTCTAAATTGAGTGTAGATCATTCTCCTTCAAAGGTTTTGCCCAATTAAATTTTTATCTATGGAGGAATTGCATTCACCTATGTTAAAAAGTTAAATTTCGCAATTTTTGTAGGAATATCACCAAACGTTGGTTGCAAAACCGTTTTGCAAAATTCGTATTAGTTTTAGAGTTATGGCCCTTTGAAAGTCGAGTTTTGGCCAATTTTAATAATTTCAAAAAATCATATAAAAAAACTATAAAGAATTTCGAGAAACGGTTCATTTGAAAGTGTTTGTATTTTTTCATAGTATTTTTGGCATATTTTTATATATCGTTATCTAAAAGTTCGATTTTCGACTATGTTTTGAAGTAACGAAAAGCGTACAGCGTCTGTATTTCGTGCGTAAGATCTACAAAACCTAGAAACCTCCAATCTTTTGCCTTGCATTCGTTAGTCCTAGGTCTTGGCTGCCGGAAATGGGTCACCAGGGCCATAGCAACGTAAAATTGACGCAGCTACACTCGAAAATTGTAGGTACACCGTTAAGTGAAACCGACTTTTGCAAATGTGCAAATTGTTTTCGCGAAACCGTGAACACCAAATTCTAAAGTATTATCGGGATCGCTTATCACGAATCCAAGGTCAGAATTGACCTTGACCTTGAAATCGAGTATTTTGAATTTTCAAATTTGAATTTGACCTTGTCAAAAGGTCACAAGATATGGGCGTTCGACCTTGGCCTTTTGATATGTGATGACCCCGTGATCTGTGCGTTGTCCATTGACCTTGACGTTGAACCTCGGAGTAAAAAGTGTGATAGTACAATCAAAATGCACTCTCGTAAATTTTGACCTTGGGTCAAAAGTCAATGTCAAGGTCGACGCACAGGCCACGGGGTCATCACATATCAAAAGTTCAAGGTCATTCGCCCGTATCTTGTGACCTCCTCACAAGGTCAAACTCTAAATCAAATGTGTAATACTACTTTTCAATGTCACGGTCAAGGTCAATTTTGACTTTGCCCTAAGGTAGTGTCGAGGTCATCGTTCTCGATGCCGCCGTCAAATTTGACCTTGACCGTGACCTTGACCTTAAAATTGACGTTTTTGTCGAGGCAAGGTCAAGGTCAAGGTCAAATCTGACTCATGCCCAAAATCAGTGGAGACGCGGCTTTCGCCTCACACTGAAATATTTCCTAAACCTTTGATTTCCGAGCATCAAACCTATAAAGTACAAAATATGCGCTTTCGTTTGATGTATAGCACACCTAGGTACAGATTAACCCTTATTAATTTACCAGTTGGTAACGAAAAACCATTCTGTTTTACCTGAATTATTACACAAGTAACACAAATTGGCATATTCGGTCAAAGTCCCCGAAAAGATAAGGTTTAGAGGTTTTTTTGGTGGCAACCAAAAGAACTAACTGGAGGCTATCGACCTACACTAAAATATTGCCTAAACCTTTGATGTCCGAGCATTTAACCTCTATAGAACTATTTTTGGCATTGTTGCTTAAGGCCTGGATGTCTTAAGTAACATTGCCAATTATTGTTTTTTTTGTGTACGTTGAAAACTGCGCAAGGGTTAGAGAGTTTTTTACTGTCATCCAATAGACGCTCTATTTCTCTATCCATAGATACAAAAAAACATGTCTAAACTCTACCTTGAACATGTGCTTCAAAACCAAAACAGCAATTCATACTGGCTAGCAATTTGTTGCAAGTAACCATACTTGGCATTATGAGAGCGAAAACATTGGGGTTTACGGTCTTTTTTGTCGCGAACACTCAGAACTAATTTGCGACTATGGATCTGCGTTGAAATACCCCTAAACCTTTGAATTTCCGAGCATTTAACCTCTATAGACCGATTTTTGGCGTTGTTGCTTAAGGCCTGTACGTCTTAAGTAACATTGACAATTATTGGTTTTTCGAGTGTACGTTGAAAACTACGCAAGGGTTAGATAGGTTTTTACTGTCATCAATACGGTGGCCCGTACACTCTAAGCTCAGAAGGTGTAAAAAAGGTGTAAATCAAACGTTTACACCTTCTGTGTTCATGTTTACACCCTTAGGGGTGTAAATAAGGTGTAGAAAAGGTGCAAATGTATGAAGATTGATTCCAACCCTGATTTTACACCCGTAAAGGTGTAAATTTATTAAAAGGTGTTAAAAAGGTGTTAATACTTAATTTTCCATACACATTTGGAACTTAATTTCTATGTTGAGGAAATGTATTTCCTTGTCATGCTTACGGTAAACCATCAAAATGTTCAAGCACTCCAACTTTCTACACAAAATTAAATCAATGGATCTAACAATTTGACCAATCTCTCTAACATTTGAGCAAAAAATCCAACGAAAATATTATAATAAAAACCGAGCTGCAGACCATAAGATTCAATCCCCCAGTCGGTTTTACGAGGGAGTGAAAATTGAACAGCCGCTCTAGTGTTCTCACTCAAGGTTGAGCCCAAGACTACAGGGCGGGGGGGAGGGGAGGGGCGTTCTGGGATTTTGAATATCAACATTATAGTAAATATTATGTATCATGCAGAGTCGACAAAAGCACGTTGTTTGTCGACCAATGTAAGAAGTTATCAGATCGATATCTACAGTGCTGATAACTGCTTAGCTATCAGATAAAGTGATTTTCAACTTCATTTCAATGAGGGATTTGCACAATAAGCAGTGAATACAACGGAAACTGCTTTGATTGATCCACTGAGACAGGAGGGTGTGAAATGGACTAAACGGTTCGAAGCGATAATCATGACAGCTTGTTGTGCATGTTACCCATTAACAATTGTGCGATTATCGTCACAAATTATTACTTGATAAAGTAATGGTTACCATCCTGTCCGGAAACGACCCCTTTTTACACACCATAATCATAATCCGCGGCCTGCCTTTATCTCATATCTCTTTGACGCTAACGCAAAGTTTTGGTTAAACTATACATATCGGTGATCGGATTCTATTGCTCAATTAGTTTTTGAGTTTATTCTGCCAATGCCTAACAATATATGCATCGCTCCTATTGTGCATGAATTTGTAAATAAGCATGGCTTCGCTTCCCATGCTGTCCACCATTTCCAATATAAGCCGACGCGATATTACTTCAAAACAAACTTCCATTACGATAAATTGCGCACAGCCGTTTTTTTCACGTCGCTCGTTCTATGCATCAAAGTGGACTTTTTGCGAGATGGCGACTTGCCTGCTGTTGATCGGTGAGAACCGAAAGAAAATCGCTTTACCTTTTGCAACCCCCAACACTTGGATCACTATGGAGGGAGGGAGGGAATTTGGCTTAATGTCACACTCAAGTTTGTTTCACTCATATGGTGACAGTCAGTCAGGTTGGTGGCGGAAGCCGGAGTACCCGGAGAGAACCACCGCCATTCGGTAAGCAACTGACAGACTTCCACACATGGACCAGCTCGGCTCGAACCCGTGCCGGTTCAGCGGTGTGAGGCTAGCGGTCACCAGCGAAGCGCCTTAGACCACTCGGCCACCGAGGGCCCCTGGATCACCATGGAACGATATGCTTGGGATATTTTGAGGTACTATTTACACTTACTATTTACACATATAATTTTATTAATATGAAACCAGAATTATATGATGATCAAAACCTTACCGCTATATATACGGACGTGACCAGACCGGTACTCCCTGGGACGGCCCTGGTGGGACTTCTATACATAATACGACGGATAATAGGGCTCATGTCATCACACAGTTTGATATCTGACCCGCGGGGCCGATTTGTCGGGGCCAGATGAGATAATAGCGGAACGTAAGCTTGGATATTTTTCGGAAATGCCTCTTGGAGTTCGGTAGCTCTGCCTCTCGGATCATGAGCTTCGATATCCCCTGAAGAAACCCCGGGAAGACAACTCCTTTACTGTTACGGACAAGGCTTGTGTTTTGGTAGTTTTTACGGACGCTTGGGGGAAATACAATACAGTAATACAGTCAGCACTGGACAGACAGCTCATATCAGACGAATGATTTAATGAAATTACTGACGTGAAATATAGTTCAATCTTTTAGAAATATTATCGATGTATTATGTATGTATTATTGTGTCCTCCAATATTTTGGGAAAAGGTCTAGAACCATCGCAAAAAGAATGTGAAAATTACTTCACTTGTCCGTTTTTTATTTAATTGTTCAGTCGCGAACAGTCTCCGTCTGGGTCTAACTACGGGGAGTAGTCGTATATATTTATTAACACCGCCGAAATAACCGGACCCTGGCGAGGCTAGACGATCGACGGTGCGCGTTTATAATCCGATTAGCCTAATTCAGTCCACCGTTTACAGCAGGCATAATATATAGTGGTCTGACCAGCGCCGTTCCCCTGAGGTCCGGACCTCCACAGGACGGGTAAGCTTTTGAATACGTATCGTTTAAAAAGAGCTAGGCTGGACTGGAGAATCGTTTTTTGTAGGTTCTCTTCGGCCCCTACGACTTAGTTTCATGGGTATATGACGGCTTAGTTTCGTGGGTATATGACACAGATTGACTGATAGATTGTTTGCGGCACTTACTTAAATGTGATTTATTTATTTTTCAGTTGTATGATGCTGATTTTGAAGAGTTCGTGGACCTCGAGGACCAGGATGAGATACCCGATAAGTCCAAAATCAAGATATTACAGCATACGACAACAGACGGAGCATTTCACAATGTTCCAGAGCGTACTGATAAGGTATCAATGATTCGTGTGATGTCTACACCGTCTTTGATATTCCATATGATACCCAATGTATTCGCACCACAAAGCAGTGTTTGGAAGTGAATCACTGTTAATCTGACCGAAACCGTTGCTAATTTTATCAAGTCTTATAATTATTATTCACTTCTGGTTTTGTAGCTACACTGTGATCAATCGTTTCAGTTCAATGAATATGTGGATACATGTATATTTGACTTACCCTGTTTCTATGCAGACTACGCAGGATATAGCCAGTTACTTATGTGCGTCCTTAAACCGCAGTTGAAAAATTTATATTTTCCCCCATTTCAGGAAAGCACAGGCACTGGTCCAAGTGACACTGTGGAAATGCATTCTCAACTTGAACAATCAACTGTGTAAGTCAACTTTCATACAGTCTGATTACCGTAGTTTTGTTTCTTTTCCAAAGAATGTAAACTTGATTCAGTTACATGGGCTGGGCTCGACTACTGTGTTGGGATTGACATTTCAAAACATAAATTTACTCTTTGTTTCTGTGTATATTTCCAGTTAATAACAATGGAACTTTAATGCATAAGGTGATAAGTATCATTTACATTGTGAGATTGACATTTCAAAACATAAATTTACCATTTGTTTCTGTGTATATTTCCAGTTAATAAAAATGGAACTTTAATGTATAAGACGTATCATTTACATTGTGGAAAGTTTATCAGTTGTGGTTCTTACTGGTTGTAGGATTGGACCCAGCAGCAGTACACCTACTCTTGGTCAAGAGCCATTGAACTTTGCTCTGCCAGCCTTTGATACAGACGTCACCCAGACACTCGAAAAGCAAACAGACCCTTCCACAGCTCAAAGGCGGAGAATTATTGATGGCCTTTTCCAGGCGATGATTCTTCTCACAATGTAAGTAGATTTTACTTGACAGAGAAAGGGGATATACTCCCATGCTCATAATTAGTAGAAAAAATCATGTTTGAAAATAGTTCTTAGAATTCAGTTACACATATAGAATTGCCAAAATATGTTTAGGGTTCTATTCAGCCTCTAGAACCGACCGAAATGGCTGGGCATGTAAACAAGGTTCTGTCACAGTGTTAGAAATATGTTTATTCGCGAGGTTTGGCTGCTATTGGTTCTGTATTTTGAAATTTTATGACTGAAATTTGCATTTCTTGGGATATTCTGTCTGTCTCATTCTCGTGATCTTTGGTTCTCGTTCGCTGATTCCTTATATAGATAAAATTGGCAGATTGAGGTCTATCATTCAAAAGAATTTGCATTTGACTCACAGTGAACCCTTGATGTTTTGAAGATTGATACTTTAGGCTAACAGTGATCATTACTTTGAATGTATGTTCACCCTGTTGGTCCTGGCCACCAATCAAGACTTGTGAGCGCAGTGGTAAAGCATGAAATCAAATTAAGCTAAGCTACCCAGCTCCAATATCCACTAAGTATGAATATAATATTGGTCTGAATTCAGTGAAGAGGACAATTGGCTCATACATGTAAAGTTACATTGTAGCAAGAGGAGGCAATTTGACAGCATTCCTCACTCTTACAATACAAAAGATGTTAAGATTGGGTTATTGGGTTATCTCCTTTTGATTGCACCGCACTCTGATTACCTGCTGGATCATCTTCACAAGTCCAGGTAAATCGTAAATCCTCGCAGAGGGTTTACCTGGACTTTTTGGGTGATTCGAATGAGTTCTTGAGTCGATGCCTCTATTATACGATCTCGTACATTTCATCCACCGCGCTTGTTTTGAATTGGCATGTCGGTATCTCCAGCCTGCGGTTTTTGCTTTGACTTCCGATGTCGATTTCCGCTTGACATCAAAGCAGTTCGGCCCGCGATGAAATTGAAACCTGTCTCATCTGATATCTCGCAGCGGATTGGCCTAATCAACCAGCTTAGCGCGTTCACTGACTGGATTGATTCAGGGGAAATCCCTTCATCTATTTATATCCAGAACTCGTATGGGTAACTAACCAAGCCAGTGTATCGATCCCAATAGACCGATCGATACACTGGCTCGCGAGGATGCTCCTGGATATGACTGTCTCACAAGCGGGAGGTTGTGGGTTCAAATCCTGCCAGGGTCATACCAAAAACAATGGTAATTCTTCCTCTCTTGACGCTCAGCATTAAGAGTACTAACAACATAATACTAATTGGATTTGTTCTTCTGTTTCCAGTTCTTAAGAGACTTTGACACACTTGTGGGGAAGGACATTGATAAAGAGTTCCTTGGAAGCATGAAGAAATACACGTCAGCAGTGTTCAACATATTGGCTTCAAAACAAAAACAGGAGGAGTTAAAGACGCTGAAGGAAAATCCGTCAGTGGAAGATGATAAAAAGTGTGAGTATTTTGCAAACCTGCAAAAATGCAATAATCTATTGATTGGCATGATTTTCACTTGGATGGGCAGGACATAATGCAGATTAAGTTTGACATGAATTATTTGGAAGGTATATAGATTTTGAATCGACCAACCAGTTCGTAGATGTTGGAATACTGGAGATGCAATTGTTTGCCAAATAAAAATATCACTTTCCTACACATTTTATCCTTGAATGGGTTGTTTATTGTAATTTAAATCAAAGGGAGATAATTAGCTGAAACTGCCTTCTTTCAACCATTGAGAGCAAAACAAAATGATGGAGGCGGGGAGGCTGGATGGAGCTGTCAAGATGTATTTTTCATCATTTAATTTAATATGGATTCTTTTTCTCATACAGATCAACTGGCCATTGCCATGGTGCCAGTCATTGTGGACCATTTCAAGGAAGACCTAACCATGCTGATCCAAAAAGAAGTAAGTGAATAATTCTTCACGAGTGTAATCGATATAGTTCCCGATGCTAATCACATAGATCATAGGTCATATGTTAACGTACAGTTCATGGGGTCATCACATATCAAAAAGCCAGCAACGTCTGACCTGATTTAGTATGCTAAAAAAATACTTAATTTTATTCCATTTATTGACATTAAATTTTCAAGGTCAAGGTCAATTTCAAATCCGAACACATATTCGTGGTCAACGACCCGAGACACAAAGCATAAAGCATTGACCTCAAATTCATTATATATAGGTTTTCAAGGTCGCTAATTAAGAATCCGGTGTCAAATTGTCGATTGGTAGCGAGGAATTGGGGTCTACCCATTGAACCCTGGGTTAAATTAAGTTTTATTGAATTTTATAAAAGCCGACCCCTGGCATGTTGTGACCGCAAGTATGCGACACCCATTGCATACACAAACATGAATCGCGCCTCTATGGATATCTGAGACATTGTAGTTGTGCACTGATGTACGGGTTTGTGTTTTGTATGTCCATACTCGCAACCCACGGTCAATATGTAAGTGCCATATTCAGAAAAAAAATTAATGCAGACCCCTGGCATGTTGTTACCGCTAGTTTGCAAAAAACTGGGTGTAGATCATTCTCCTTCAAAGGTTTTGCCCAATTAAATTTTTATCTATGGGGGAATTGCATTCACCCATGTTAAAAAGTTAAATTTCGCAGTTTTTGTAGGAATATCACCAAACGTTGGTTGCAAAACCATTTTGCAAAATTCGTATTAGTTTTAGAGTTATGGCCCTTTGAAAGTCGAGTTTTGGCCAATTTTAATAATTTCAAAAAATCATATAAAAACAACTATAAAGAATTTCGAGAAACGGTTCATTTGAAAGTGTTTGTATTTTTTCATAGTATTTTTGGCATATTTTTATATATCGTTATCTAAAAGTTCGATTTTCGACTATGTTTTGAAGTAACGAAAAGCGTACAGCGTCTGTATTTCGTGCGTAAGATCTACAAAACCTAGAAACCTCCAATCTTTTGCCTTGCATTCGTTAGTCCTAGGTCTTGGCTGCCGGAAATGGGTCACCAGGGCCATAGCAACGAAAAATTGACGCAGCTACACTCGAAAATTGTAGGTACACCGTTAAGTGAAAACGACTTTTGCAAATGTGCAAATTGTTTTCGCGAAACCGTGAACACCAAATTCTAAAGTATTATCGGGGTCGCTTATCACGAATCCAAGGTCAGAATTGACCTTGACCTTGAAATCGAGTATCGAACATTTGAGTTTGAATTTGACCTTGTCAAAAGGTCACAAGATATGGGCGTTCGACCTTGGCCTTTTGATATGTGATGACCCCGTGACCTGTGCGTTGGCCATTGACCTTGACGTTGAACGTCGGAGTAAAAAGTGTGATAGTACAATCAAAATGCACTCTCGTAAATTTTGACCTTGGGTCAAAAGTCAATGCCACGGTCGACGCACAGGCCACGGGGTCATCATATATCAAAAGTTCCAGGTCATCCGCCCGTATCTTGTGACCTCCTCACAAGGTCAAACTCTAAATCAAATGTGTAATACTACTTTTCAATGTCACGGTCAAGGTCAATTTTGACTTTGCCCTGAGGTAGTGTCGAGGTCATCGTTCACGATGCCGCCGTCAAATTTGACCTTGACCATGACCTTGACCTTAAAATTGACGTTTTTGTCGAGGCAAGGTCAAGGTCAAGGTCAAATCTGACTCATGCCCAAAATCAGTGGAGACGCGGCTTTCGGCTCACACTGAAATATTTCCTAAACCTTTGATTTCCGAGCATCAAACCTATAAAGTACAAAAGATGCGCTTTCGTTTGATGTATAGCACACCTACGTACAGATTAACCCTTATTAATTTACCAGTTGGTAACGAAAAACCATTCTGTTTTACCTGAATTATTACACAAGTAACACAAATTGGCATATTCGGTCAAAGTCCCCGAAAAGATAAGGTTTAGAGGTTTTTTTGGTGGCAACCAAAAGAACTAACTGGAGGCTATCGACCTACACTAAAATATTGCCTAAACCTTTGATTTCTGAGCATTTAACCTCTATAGAACTATTTTTGGCATTGTTGCTTAAGGCCTGGATGTCTTAAGTAACATTGCCAATTATTGTTTTTTTTTGTGTACGTTGAAAACTGCGCAAGGGTTAGAGAGTTTTTTACTGTCATCCAATAGACGCTCTATTTCTCTATCCATAGATACAAAAAAACATGTCTAAACTCTACCTTGAACATGTGTTTCAAAACCAAAACAACAATTCATGCTGGCTAGCAATTTGTTGCAAATAACCATAATTGGCATTATGAGAGCGAAAAAATTGGGGTTTACGGTCTTTTTTGTCGCGAACACTCAGAACTAATTTGCGACTATGGATCTGCGTTGAAATATCCCTAAACCTTTGAATTCCCGAGCATTTAACCTCTATAGACCGATTTTTGGCATTGTTGCTTAAGGCCTGGACGTCTTAAGTAACATTGACAATTATTGGTTTTTCGAGTGTACGTTGAAAACTACGCAAGGGTTAGATAGGTTTTTACTGTCATCAATACGGTGGCCCGTAGGGATAATATTGGTATTGGGAAATCATAAAATCAGTTTCTATCGTTGCGTAACTCGATTTTGCTGTTGAACATACCGTTTTGAGCTCAGTGTTTAACCCCATCTTTAACCGCAGGTTTTCATTTAGGAGGGTTTTCAACTTTGTATTCTACCTCTATACCCTAACCGTAACCCTAACGCCTAACCCTAACCCTAACCCTAATACCGACCCAAAATAACATGCAAAATCCCTATAGTTTATAGGGCGGTATCAGGGTTAGGTTTTGGCGAAGGTTAAGTTAATTTAGGGTTAAGTTAGGTTTATGTTGCGGTTATATTGGGGTGAGAGAAATAGGTATTTGTCAGGGTTAGGATTTGAATCAATTTAACATTTAGCCCTATTCTCGATTACTTACTACATGTAGCGTTGGTCAAACCTAAAAAGAAACGAAGAGCTTTTTAATTTAGTCGAAGGAAATTTCACTGCGACATTGCAATTTTGTCTTCATACTTTTAACATGGGGCAAATGACGGATTCGCTAGGCTTACGTACCGGTCCGTTTAAGGGATACTGCCAGCGTTAAACCCAAGATTTTAACCTGAACACGTGCAACCAACAACTGTATGCCATAACTCCAATTCAAGAACGATTCACTGGTGTCTCCAGATTAGTACAATTGGCTCCCAACGTAGCTACAATAATATTGATTAAATATTATGTTGTTCCATGTAAATTAAGAAAATCAAACATATGACTTATAGGAATGGCATTGAATACTTAACCACAGCAAAACCTTTAATACTAAGAAAATGGGACCGTATGAAATTGTAAATGACTTTTGGGCGGAATTTAGGGCAAAAGCATGAGTTTGCTAACGGTCATGAAGTATGTATTGCTATAAAAGGGGGGGGGTCGCCTTCTGCTCCTCAACTATCTACTATTTACCCGGATATGCGGTGGAAACTTTTACACCGCGGTGGAAAGTTTTTCACCGCGGTTGAAACTTTTACATCGCGATGGAAACTTTTTCACCGCGGTTGAAACTTTTACACCGCGGTCAAAAACTTTTTCACCGCGGTTAAAACTTTTACACCGCGGTGGAAACTTTTACACCGCGGTTAAAACTTTTTCACCGCGGTTAAAACTTTTACACCACGGTGGAAACTTTTTCACCGCGGTTAAAACTTTTGCACCGCGGTGGAAACTTTTACACCGCGGTTAAAACTTTTACACCGGGGTTAAAACATTTACACCGCGGTGGAAACTTTTACACCGCGGTTAAAACTTTTACACCGCGGTGGAAACTTTTTCACCGCGGTTAAAACTTTTACACCGCGGTTAAAACTTTCACACCGCGGTGGAAACTTTTATACCGCGGTGGAAACTTTTTCACGGAGGTTAAAACTTTTATACCGCGGTGGAAACTTTTTCACCGCGGTTCAAACTTCTACACCGCGGTGGAAACTTTTTCACCGCGGTTAAAACTTTTTCACCGCGGGTAAAACTTTTACACCGCGGTGGAAACATTTACACCGCGGTTAAAACTTTTTCACCGCGGTTAAAACTTTTACACCACGGTGGAAACTTTTTCACCGCAGTTAAAAATTTTACACCGCGGTGGAAACTTTTACACTGCGGTTAAAACTTTTACACCGCGGTTAAAACTTTTTCACCGCGGTTAAAACTTTTACATCGCGGTGGAAACATTTACACCGCGGTTAAAACTGTTTCACTGCGGTTAAAAATTTTACACCGCGGTGGAAACTTTTACACGGCGGTGGAAACCTTTTCACCGCGGTTAAAACTTTTACACCGCGGTGGAAACTTCTTCACCGCGGCTAAAACTTTTACACCGCGGTTGAAACTTTAATACCTGGGTTAAAACTTTTTCACCGCGGTTAAAACTTTTACACCGCGGTGGAAACTTTTTCACCTCGGTTAAAACCTTTAAACCGCGGTGGAAACTTTTTCACCGCGGTTAAAACTTTTACACCGCGGTGGAAACTTTTACACCTCGGTTAAAACTTTTTCACCGCGGTTAAAACTTTTACACCGCGGTGGAAACTTTTTCACCGCGGTTAAAACCTTTACACCGCTGTGGAAACTTTTTCACCGCGGTTAAAACTTTTACACCGCGGTGGAAACTTTTTCACCGCGGCTAAAACTTTTACACCGCGGTGGAAACTTTTACACCGCGGTGGAAACTTTTTCACGGCAGTTAAAACTTTTACACCGCGGTTAAAACTTTTACACCGCGGTGGAAACTTTTTCACCGTGGTGGAAACTTTTTCACCGCGGTTAAAACTTTCACACCGCGGTGGAAACTTTTACACCGCGGTTAAAACTTTTTCACCGCCGTTAAAACTTTTACACGGCGGTGGAAACTTTTTCACCGCGGTTAAAACTTTTACACCGCGGTGGAAACTTTTTCACCGCGGTTAATACTTTTACACCGCGGTTAAAACTTTTACACCGCGGTGGAAACTTTTACACCGCTGTGTAAAAGTTTTAACCGCGGTGATAAACTATTCCAGAATATCTCAAATAATTTCTCCTATAACACAAACATCAAGACATTTTGAGGAACATTTATTTGAAGAGATACAAGATAAGGATAATCTTTAAACAGGTGCTTTTGTTTGGACTGGTCAGCTTTTGTTATCTAAAATTGACCTTGATCAATAATGAAGGTGCTGTTGGGGTTAGTTGGAACACTGAAGCTGGGGTAAGTTGGAACATGATCCAACCAATGGCTATAAATTGCTAAATCATTAAATTGCTATATTTGCTATAAATATTAGCAAAACCATTCCGGGATCACAGGGAGACACCAAAATGACAGGGGTTGACCACTTCACCGGTTTTCTGAAGAGGCATGGTAATATTTCGCTCTAACCTTAGGCGACATCATTTGGTCGAGCAGCAAGCTTTTTTTTTTTAAGATCTGGGTTATGCAAATTAAAGTTACCATTTGTCTTTTCGAAACAAAACAATGTTTGGCTTCAGCTGTGCATTGATGCTTAAAACATAACATGTAGTCCAACTTACCCCGAGGGTGAGTCAACCAGCCCCATATACGGGGCAGGTTAGAACGAAAAAACGGTCTTTTGTTTTCAAACATACACACTTTTTGGGCATTGTTTGGACTTAGTACTGGTGGGTGGTAGATAGCCCTATGGGTGTACTATCATATGCGCATGCAACAATTCCAAGTTCACATAAAACTTTTGACCTAGTCATCTTTTTATAAAAAACGTTCCAACCAGCCCCAGTCTCCCCTAAAATTTCCAGTCCGTGTCTAATATATAAGTAAGGCATTTTATCCTGATTTGTCACTCAGATAAGACATATTTTACTGAAGTGAACCATATGAAAAGGGTCAATGTTTGATGGGACATTATTTCCTTTCACAAGAGAAACTGTTTTGGTCGGGAGACTAAAATCATTTGCACCAAAAGTGGGCAAGTATTCATTCTAAAACAGTGACACTTGCACTTAAATATATAAACCAATAATACAGATTGGCCTCATTGATACATAAATAACGTTAAAGACTCATGGATTTATTAGTAAATGATGTAGCCCATAGCGCCAATTGAGGTCTTGTTTATGGATCCCTTGTCTAATAATAGATATTTTAACTTCCTCATTCGTCTCATTATATTGTATAGATCTACTCATGTTTACTTATCTTCCTCGTTACTATATCCGTTTGTGCTGCTCCAGGCGGCCGCATTTCACAGAATATTAAACTTTCCACACGGAAGTTTTGAGCAGAATGAAACTCGCAAACAAACAGCATCGGCCCACCTATAGTTCAGTGACAACGCTTCAGAAATACGTCACGTGAGATAAATGAGCAGTTGATATGGATCAACACTGCACGTGACATAACCTTATTCGATTCACGTTCAGGAAGACAACATGCTTCACTGTGGACATGGCGTATGACACGAGAGGTCCCTGGTTTAAGCTGATACTTCTGGGTGAGTCCGGGGTTGGGAAGACTTCAATATTTCACAGAATTAAGAGCAACAAATTCGGGAATGGATCCAAACCTACCGTAGCTATGGACAGTTGTACCCGTATTGCAAGCACAGACGGTGAGAAAGTGACAGTAAGTGGTGTATTATATAGGCTACGCCGACTTACATATTCAGTTTTTATCTTCTATTTGATTAGGATAAAACCAGGTCATACAACTCGATATACAGCGCACGTGTCAAACTAGTATTCGGGAAGTCCAGGTCGCGAGTAGTAAATAAAATGCAAATTGGACCGTTTCCATAGGTGGAGGTAATAAAAATCATGAAGTACCCGGATGTAAAGGTCAAGGTCACTATAGTTCCGGCACTTCCGGTCACGTGACCGGAAGTGACCTATGGGACATGTATTTCTCCGCGGTGATGCGGTTGCTTCCGGTTCCGGCGGTGCTGCGGTCGCTTCCGGTTCCGGAAACAAGCCTCCTCGAAGAGAAAGTAGTCCCGAGACTTCAAATACCCGGGGGAGAATGTCCGGCAATGTCCGGCAATCTCCGGGAATATCCGGTCATCTCCGGCAATGTCCGGTCATCTCCGGCAATGCCCGGCCCTTTCCGGGACAATATATATCCTTTATCTGCCCTTTCGAAGCATCAATGGCATGCACAGGGTCCCCGACAATATCGCCATCTATTTACCCATGTTAAATGGCCAGTGGGGAACCCTCAGTGTCTCCATACAGGTTTCTCCAAAACCGTATTAGCACGAAAAAAATACCGCAAACCATGGGAAGGAAGACTTATAGTAATAAATATAACCTATAGGTGTTGGACCATGTTATTATGACCAGTCTAGCATCAGTGCGACCCCAGGGTCGAGCGTTTATTGTCTAGTATATCTCCGCAAAAAATAAACATACAAAATGGCGGCTTCGTTTGCTATGGGGATTCCCTTTCGACATCACGACATCGACCGTGCTGCCCTCTAGAGGCAAGGAAGACAACTCTGACTGGGCGAACCCTCTGTATGGCAAATTCCGGGTCATCTCCCCCGATTCGCACATTTGCATCTATACGGGCAATGCCTGTATGGGTTATACGGGTGGTCATTCTTTCGTGGATTTTACTATGGGTTGTGGGATCTTGTTTTTCACGTCTCACCACGTAGAACACGATGGGAGGGGCCTAGAAGCTAAGCGGTGGAATTTTTTGAAAAGTTCATGGAGGTCTGGATAGGCCCATACTGGCTCAGTGGACAATGTGGGTCCCACTGGGAAATTCACACATGGACATTGCGGTATGGGTTGTGGGATCTTGTTTTTCACGTCTCACCACGTAGAACACGATGGGCAGGGTCTCGAAGCTAAGCGGTGATTTTTTTTTGGAAAAAAGACGTTTTGGGGTCTAGGTGAGCCCATAGTGGGCCGATTGGGTCGAATGAGGTCTTATTTTAAGCTCTCGTCGAGGAGCATCCGACTGCAGTACTGTATCGTCCGTTTTCATTATTCTGCGCATGCGCAGTCTGGCCGTAGTATAGAAAGCAGGCATTTTGGGGGTTCTTTTGGGGTAGAGATCGACCAGCTGTGACGTCATCTCCCCCGATTCGCACATTTGCATCTATACGGGCAATGCCTCTATGGGGTATACGGGTGGTCATTCTTTCGTGGATTTTACTATGGGTTGTGGGATCTTGTTTTTCACGTCTCACCTCGTAGAACACGATGGGAGGGGCCTAGGAGCTAAGCGGTGGAATTTTTTGAAAAGTTCACGGAGGTCTGGATAGGCCCATACTGGCTCAATGGACAATGTGGGTCCCACTGGGAAATTCACACATGGACATTGCGGTATGGGTTGTGGGATCTTGTTTTTCACGTCTCACCACGTAGAACACGATGGGCAAGGTCTCGAAGCTAAGCGGTGAATTTTTGTTGAAAAAAAAGACGTTTTTGGGTCTAGATGAGCCCATAGTGGGCCGATTGGGTCGAATGAGGTCTTATTTTAAGCTCTCGTCGAGGCGCGTCCGACTGCAGTACTGTATCGTCCGTTTTCATTATTCTGCGCATGCGCAGTCTGGCCGTAGTATAGAAAGCAGCCATTTTGGGGGTTCTTTTGGGGTAGAGATGGACCAGCCATGGTCCAAATGGACCGTGTGGGCAGGCACGGCGGAAGCAATTCATGATTGAGGGGGATACTATCACAGCACAATTAGACGAGGGTCCAGGGGCCGCCTAGGCCCCGGAAGCTCCAGGGGTCTTAGATGGCCGGAGAGGTGTTCTAGCGTATTTCCAAGCAAAAAAACAAGAAATCCTCGCCCGTGTAAACTCTATTTGTGTTGCCTGTTTTTCCAACATTTTTTAGCTATTCATCGTCAAGAATCTCACAGACTCCATCAACCTGACCGAAATTGCCAATGAGTTTGTGAACAATGAAAACCGACAGCGTGTATTTGGGCACTTCACTACCAAGGACTTGTAATTATATGCATTGCGTTTCGGTAACTTCTTGACTGGGCGAGGATTTGGACATTCCCATGGCATGGACACGCAGGGTGTTTACTATTCTAGTCCATTTTCTTTTTAATTTTCATGAATGCAAGTCTGAACAATCAAATAACAGTATTTCATCTTCGCTGATATCACGAAACGTCCAGGACATGGGAGTCGTATGTTTTTAGCGGCATTTCGTCTTGGAATTGGTGGCATACATGGTGTGAGGGTTTAATCATTTATCTCTACCATCTTTTATATGGTATAACACTATTAACCTTTTGTGAACCTAAAAATTACTAAACAATGCCAGTAAAAAAAATTCTAGATCTCTGGCTGGCCCACTAATGCTGGAGAGTTGTAAATAGTTTTAGTTAGGCGATAGATATGCGACGCAGACAATTCATTTTACTATTCATTTCGAAAATACGTATTCGTTGAAGATTTTTTGCTTTGACATCATATGAATTTTAGAAAAGTTGACCAAATTATTGGGGGGGGGGGGCTTCAGCCCCGTAGTCCCCCCGGCTCCGCCGTGCCTGGTGGGGTATCAGTGTGAAGCTCTCGTGGGGTAGAGTCAGAATGGCGTATTTTTTATTGCAAGTCGCGCCAATCTGCGCATGCACAGTTGGGTGTAGTAAGTAAAATGTGGTCATTTGGGGGGTGCGTGGGGATGTGTTTGGGGTAGAGAGGGACCATTCTTGGTCCGAATGCGTCGTGTGGGGTGTCATTCTGTAGCCCTCGGGGTGTAGACCCCTATTTGAGGGATATCTACAGCATCTGTGACGTCATCGGTGACGTCATCAGTACGAGTAGTAGCGAAAGTGGGCATTTTGGCGAAGTGAAGGAAGGTGTTTGGGGTAGAGATGGCCCGTCCTTGGTCCGAATGTGTCGTGTGGGGTGTCAAAGTGAAGCTCTCGGAGTGTAGACCCCGATTTGAGGTTTGTCAAAGTGGGCATTTTGGGGAAATGAAGGAAGGTGTTTGGTGTAGAAATGGACCATCCGTGGGCCGAATGCGTCGTGTGAGGTGTCAAAGTGAAGATTTTGTGGTATAGACCACGATTTGAGGGATGTCCACGTCATCTGGGACGTCATTGGTGACGTCATCAGTAGGAGTAGTAGCCAAAGTGGACATTTTGAGGGTGTGAAGGAAGGTGTTTGGTGTAGAGATGGACCATCCGCGGTCCGAATGCGTCGTCTGAGGTGTCGTCTTATAGCAACGCCCGCCAACGACAAGCTTAACGCTTCAAAGCCCTGGTGAAATAGCCCAGAAGCTCTGATTTTCTAAATATTCCATGGAATTGTCACTAATTCATCGAAATGCAGTGACGCCCGTCAACGCCCGTCTCAACGCCTTAACGCCTTATCTTAACACCTTAACGTCCTATCTGAACGCCTTAACGCCTTATCTTAACGCCTTAACGCCAAGATTTTGACAGACGAAAGAACAACAACAACAAGAATGACAATCCAATCATTTTATTATCCCTCCAGTACATCATACCCAAGCTGGGAGAGTTGCGTTATGTATGTTTACAATACTCGTAGGCTCTGACGGCCGTTGGTGGTAGCCCCCGTGTGGCAGAGCTCTCGGATCGGAGCTCTCGGAGGTCAGAGCTCGTGGAGCTCAGAGCTCGGAAGTGAGATCATCGCACGCATGTGCAGGCACCTTTGGTGCACCCTGTAAACTGAGAGTTCCCCACTGGTCATTTATGCTAGGCAAATAGATGGCAATATTGTCGGGAGGCTATATACTCTCCCGGAGATGAATTATCTGCCCCATGAACTTTGACCTTTTGATCCGTGCGTGACCTGTGACCCCGGCTTGTCACGTGACCGCATGTGACGTCATAATGACGTCGATTTGATAAGTAGTAAAAGCGTATCTGGACCCCTATTTAAGGGCAGATAACTCCGTTTGAACAATTCCTGGTTACCACCACTGGACTTTGACGCCCGTCAGCGCCCGGTTGTGGTGGTAGCTGCCGTATGGCAGAGCTCGGAGCTCCGGAGCTCTTGGAGCTCGGAACTCTTGGAGCTCAGAGCTGGGAAGTGACGTCATCGCACTCATGCGTACGCATCTGTGGTGCACCGGGTGCACCAGAGGGGAGGTCACTATGAAGTCATTTCCGGTCGCGTGCCCGAAAATGACCTTTGACCCGGATGTGACCTGTGACCCGGATGTCACATGACCGGAAGTGACGTCACGAAAGTGGCGTCATCGTACTCATGCGCACGCAAAAAACGTCATCGTACGCATGCAGCTCCGAGCTTCAAGAGCTCCGGAGCTCCGAGCTCCGCCCTACGGAAGCTACCAGCACCATGCCGGTGGTGGTGGTGATGGTGATGGTGTCTGTACATATCGGAATGAACACATATCCCTCCCAAAATGCCCGCTTTCGCTATTGCTTCCACTGATGACGTCAACCATGACGTCACAGATGACGTGGACATGCCGCAAATCGGGGTCTACACACCGAGAGCTTCAATTTGACACCCTACACGACGCATTCGGACCAAGGATGGTCCCACACTACCCCTAACACCTTCCGTCACACCCCCAAAATGCCTACTGTGGCTACTACTCCTAGTGGTGACGTCACCGATGATGTCACAGATGACGTGGACATCCATCAAGTCATAGTCTAAACCCCGAGGGCTACAAGATGACGCATTCGGACCAAGGATGGTCCATCTCTTCACCAAATACCTTCGTTCACTTCCCCAAAATGCCCACTTTCGCTACTACTCCTACTGCTGACGTCACCAATGACGTCACAGATGACGCGAATATCCCTCAAATCGTGGTCTACACCACGAGGGCTCCCCTTTGACACCTCCCACGACACATTCGGACCACGAATGGTCCCTCTCTACCCCCAAACACCTTCCTTCACACCCCCAAATGCCTACTTTGGCTACTACTCCTACTGATGACGTTACCGATAACGTCACAGATGACGTGGACATGCCTCAAGGCGTGGTCTACACCCCGAGGGCTACAAGATGACACCCCACACGACGCATTCGGACCAAGGATGGTCCCTCTCCACCCCAAATACCTTCCTTCACTCTCCCAAAATGCCCACTTTGGCTACTACTCGTACTGATGACGTCACCAATGACATCACAGATGACGTGGCCAAACCTCAAATCCGGGTCTACACTCCGAGTGCTGCAAGATGACACCCCACGCGACGCATTCGGACAAAGGATGGTCCATCTCTACACCAAATATCTTCCTTCACTCCCTCAAAATGCCCACGTTACTTACTACACCCAATTGCTTATACGCAGATTGACGCGACGGATATATGTACACGAATCTTCATAGCTACCACTAATGTGTGGTTACGTTTGCGGATATATGTACACGAATCTTCATAGCTACCTCTAATGCGTGCTTGCGTCTGCGGATATATGTACACGAATCCTTATAGCTACCTCTGATGTGTGTTTACGTCTGCGGATATATGTACACGAATCTTCATAGCTACCTCTAATGTGTGCTTTCGTCTGCGGATATATGTACACGAATCTTCATAGCTACCACTAATGTGTGCTTACGTCTGCGGATATATGTATACGAATCTTCATAGCTACCTCTAATGCGTGCTTTCGTCTGCGGATATATGTACACGAATCTTCATAGCTACCACTAATGTGTGCTTACGTCTGCGGATATATGTGCAAGAATCTTCATAGCTACCACTAATATGTGGTTACGTCTGCGGATATATGTACACGAATCTTCATAGCTACCTCTAATGTGTGAATACGTCTGCGGATATATGTACACGAATCTTCATAGCTACCTCTAATGTGTGATTACGTCTGCGGATATATGTACACGAATCTTCATAGCTACCACTAATGTGTGCGTACGTCTGCGGATATATGTACATGAATCTTCATAGCTACCTCTAATGTGTGCTTACGTCTCCGGATATATGTACAAGAATCTTCATAGCTACCACTAATGTGTGCTTACGTCTGCGGATATATGTACATGAATCTTCATAGCTGCCTCCAATTTGTGCTTACGTCTGCGGATATATGTACACGAATCTTCATAGCTACCGCTAATGTGTGCTTACGTCTGCGAATATATGTACACGAACCTTCATAGCTACCTCTAATGCGTGGGGACGTCTGCGGATATATGTACACGAATCTTCATAGCTACCACTAATGTGTGCTTACGTCTGCGGATATATGTACATGAATCTTCATAGCTACCTCTAATGTGTGCTTACGTCTGCGGATATATGTGCACGAACCTTCATAGCTACCGCTAATGTGTGCTTACGTCTGTGGATATATGTGCACGAATGTTCATAGCTACCTCTAATTTGTGCTTACGTCTGCGAATATACGTACACGAATTTTCAAAGCCACCTCTAATGTGTGCTTACGTCTGCGGATATATGTGCACGAATCTTCATAGCTACCTCTAATGTGTGGTTACGTCTGCGGATATATGTACACGAATCTTCATAGCTACCTCTATTGTGTGCTTACGTCTGCGGATATATGTGCACGAATCTTCATAGCTACCTTTAATGTGTGCTTACGTCTGCGGATATATGTACACGAATCTTCATAGCTACCTCTAATTTGTGCTTACGACTTCGAATATATGTACACGAATCTTCATATCTACCTCTGATGTGTGCTTACGTCTGCGGATATATGTACACGAATCTTCATAGCTACCTCTAATGTGTGATTACGTCTGTGGATATATGTACACGAATCTTCATAGCTACCACTAATGTGTGCTTACGTCTGTGGATATATGTACACGAATCTTCATAGCTACCTCTAACGTGTGGTTACGTCTGCGGATATATGTGCACGAACCATCATAGCTACCGCTAATGTGTGCTTACGTCTGCGGATATATGTACACGAATCTTCATAGCTACCTCTAATGTGTGCTTACGTCTGCGGATATATGTACATGAATCTTCATAGCTACCTCTAATGTGTGCTTACGTCTGCGGATATATGTACACGAATCTTCATAGCTACCACTAATGTGTGCTTACGTCTGCTGATATAAGTACATGAATCTTCATAGCTACCTCTAATGTGTGCTTACGTCTGCGGATATATGTACACGAATCTTCATAGCTACCGCTAATGTGTGCTTACGTCTGCGGATATATGTACATGAATCTTCATAGCTACCTCTAATGTGTGCTTACGTCTGCGGATATATGTACACGAATCTTCATAGCTACCGCTAATGTGTGCTTACGTCTGCGGATATATGTACATGAATCTTCATAGCTACCTCTAATGTGTGCTAACGTCTGCGGATATATGTACACGAATCTTCATAGCTACCACTAATGTGTGCTTACGTCTGCGGATATATGTACATGAATCTTCATAGCTACCTCTAATGTGTGCTTACGTCTGCGGATATATGTGCAAGAATCTTCATAGCTGCCTCTAATGTGTGCTTACGTCTGCGGATATATGTACACGAATCTTCATAGCTACCGCTAATGTGTGCTGACGTCTGCGAATATATGTAAACGAATCTTCATAGCTACCTCTAATGCGTGGGTACGTCTGCGGATATATGTACACGAATCTTCATAGCTGCCTCTAATGTGTGGTTACGTCTGCGGATATATGTACATGAATCTTCATAGCTACCTCTAATGTGTGCTTACGTCTGCGGATATATGTACATGAATCTTCATAGCTACCTCTAATGTGTGCTTTCGTCTGCGGATATATGTACACGAATCTTCATAGCTACCACTAATGTCTGTTTACGTCTGCGGATATATGTACACGAATCTTCATAGCTGCCTCTAATTTGTGCTTACGTCTGCGGATATATGTACATGAATCTTCATAGCTACCTCTAATGTGTGCTTACGTCTGCGGATATATGTACACGAATCTTCATAGCTACCACTAATGTGTGCTTACGTCTGCGGATATATGTACACGAATCTTCATAGCTACCACTAATGTGTGTTTACGTCTGCGGATATATGTACATGAATCTTCATAGCTGCCTCTAATTTGTGCTTACGTCTGCGGATATATGTACACGAATCTTCATAGCTACCACTAATGTGTGCTTACGTCTGCGAATATATGTACACGAATCTTCATAGCTACCTCTAATGCGTGGGGACGTCTGCGGATATATGTACACGAATCTTCATAGCTACCTCTAATGTGTGCTTACGTCTGCGGATATACGTACACGAATCTTCATATCTACCTCTAATGTGTGCTTACGTCTGCGGATATATGTACACGAATCTTCATAGCTACCTCTAATGCGTGGGTACGTCTGCGGATATATGTACACGAATCTTCATAGCTACCGCTAATGTGTGGTTACGTCTGCGTATAATATAGACCTGACATTCATAATATCGTCTGATGTTGGCTTTCGTCAGCGGACATATGTTTGTGAAACTTCATGGCTAGCTCTTTGTTATGGTTACGTCAACGGAAACACATGTTCATGGACATTCAGGGCATCGTCTGATGTCTGCTTACCGGTACTTTAGTGGATATATGTCGAAGAACCTATATTATTACTTCTGGTGTTTGGTTATGTCACTTTCATGACTATAGCCTGATGTGTGATTGCGTCTGGGAATATTTGTCCAGGGAACTTCGTTACATCTGTGTATGGTTCCATCAAGTCATATATGCTCCTGTCAAGTAACGTTAACGTTTACTGATGAAATGTTTGGTCTGGTTTAAGTTCTGGTGCGTGTAGGTGGCCTGTTTACCTATGTCACCGAATATCGTCGATTATTTTTGTCGGATTGTCAAACGTTATTCCCGACTGATTAGAGCATTTCCACAAAGTGGATGCTCTTATGTTTACATGAGAAACGGCTCCGCCGGATCCGCCGCCGCCGCCGCCGCGACTTTAAACGTGAATATCTCTGAAAGCGTTAAATATTTTTGGGTCAGACTTTGTGTACTATCTCCTTAGGCCTGGGAAATTTGTCTGGTTGTGTTTCGATACCCGCTGCTCACCACTAGGTGGCGTTGTAGTCAGAGCATAGGTAAACCTTTCTCTGACGATTTCGTCTGAACGGCTTGTCTGATTTCTTTGAAATTTTATTACAATGGTCTTGAAGGATAGTCAATGTGCTGAAAAGGTTTTGGTGTAGCTGGCATAATTATAAAGGCAAGTTTTTTGCGTCTCAAAAAAAACAGTTTTTCGTGAAATGAAAATTCACAAATTCGCTTGGAGAAATATTTAAAAACTGTTCTATTCTAGGTTGCCAAGCATAAATATAGGATTGCCGACATGATAATTCCCTTTCGGTGCGAATTAAATTGCCATTTAAATGAAAAATCTCATTCATCTGACTTAACGTCAAAACCTCCATAACCATTATCACGGTTAAAGTTTTTTCCATTAAACTTTTATGTGCCATCTCCCTAGGGCTTTAGATTTCACCCGCTTGTTTTTCGTGGCATTTGGTCATCACTAGATGGCGCTATAGACATGAATGCAGGTAAACATGTGTAACATCATATCTTTTGAACAACGTGTTTGATTTCCATGAAATTTGGGTATAATGATCTTGCAAGATAGGCAAAGAACTGACAAGATATTGGTGGTGTTGGCGAATCATGGAGACACATTTTTGCATCTCAAAATAAGATTTTATTTTCACAAAAATGAAAATTTGCTTCTTAATCAGGGAAAAGAAATTCTATTTTGCTGAACATCAATGTAACATTCCCAGTGTTATAATTCACATCCCTTGTAGGGCCAAATGGCCATTTTTTTTAATATATGAAATTCTCATGACTTGAGTCCAATATCTATACATTCCCCAGGCCATATCTGAGGAGTTTGCTTCATCATGTAGGTTCGTGATATTGTTCATCATTGGGCGGAACTATAGACAGTAAACTTATTGGTGTTTCAACTGTTCATGAAGTTTATTATTGTCAGACAGACAAAGGATTTCAAAGGACTGAAAGGTTTTTTTTTGATTGATTGAAATTGGAGGTCCACCTCTCATACAGATTTTACAGCCCATCAACACAATGCTTGATTTATATCTCATTATACATTCTTTTTTACAATTACTAATTTTATTAACATTATGTTTTAAAAATGGATTGTAAGGACATTGGTGCTGTTAGTGCTGGCATAATCATGTGGCACAGGGTAAAGTCAGCTAAATATATCTAAATCAAGGCTACATCAACCCCTGCTTACACACATAACTAAAATGCAGTCAGAGAAAATATGCTGCCATGAGTGTCTGGTCAGTATGGAGAAAGGATTCAAGTGAGCTTGAAGTCCGACCATTTTTGTCAAATAGACATACTGTAACACTGATATTCTGCTTTACCTTTCAGGCCTTATATTATAGGACTGTATGTTGACCATTCAGGTAATAAGACCTGTAATTGTTGACTTATTGCATAATGCACTTTACATAAGTGGACTAGTAGACTTTGTGTCAACAAAGTAAACACTTCATTTCCAAAATCAGTGCTATTTCTCTCTCCATTACTGACATAGCCCTGGGCTTCCAGATTTATGGGGATGCATTCTGGCGAATTTTCAATGAATAAATCACAAATTATCACTCAGTTAATGCACAATTTTGGTTTTATGTGCAAGTCCCCAGAATTTATTTGAAACTCAAGATGTGAAATTGCACATACCATTGCATTTTGACAGCATACCTGTAGTTATAAATGTTGATGATTATTTTTTGAACTGAAAAAGTAGAAAGATTTTTGAAGTGGAACTTCTACATGTACCTGCTAGGTATATCTAATTGAAGTAATCCATTGGAACCATTGATGATTTTCCAATAATAGAGAAGAAAATTAACTCTGAGTAGAGATGACAAATTTCATTCTGTATAGTTCGCTATTAGTTATAGCATCTTCAGCAGTGGACAAAGTTACAAACAGTTCCATACGCACAGTACATGTATATATACAGGGCGTAATGTGATCTTAGCCTATACACATTTATGAATAGGTAAGCCAGTAGGACGGATATTAAAATGCTGTCATTTTCAGAAATTGTTAAGCGATAACCTGACAGCGATCTACAAATGGTGTGATTCAGGTGATACAATACACACTCTAATTGATGAAAACAATACATAATCTATTCTGGTTATCTGGCAAGAACTAAGTAAACTGTGCACAAATGAATAAAGTATGGTGATAAAGTGGGTATGTACCTACATAGAATACTTCTACATGACATGAAGTTTGGATAAGACTTGTCATTTTAAGATAATATGGGTATAATTTTTTTGGCAATCCACATCAGAATTGATGGAAACCTACAAATGTTGTAACTCGCATGTTTCATAATTGTATGTTCCCATGCGAGTTACAACATTTGTGGAGTGTGTATTGTAACACCTGAATCACACCATTAAAGTTCAATAATGTTCACTCTCAGTCAGTCTCTAGTAACTAATAAGGGCTGTCAATCTGTACATGCATATTAGCAAGAGATGGTTCGAATTATAGTTTATTTTCCTGTGAAATTGGATAGATAAAATGCATAAGAAAATTAACAAATGAATGATCCTTACTGTATGGTGTTAAATTAACTATTTTCGTCTGAATTTGCACAGGTTGAAAACCATAGCTGTCCAATTATAAAAATAGCAGGTGATGTTCAATTTGAACTGCGATTTTTCTCTGAAGAAAAAACCCCAGCAGGTCATCAAAAGTTTTCTATTTCGGACCCTGGATGGATCTAAAGCCTAATTAATGAAATTGTCTGACCTTCACCTGTTTTATCGAGGTCAAATTTAGCACAGGCAATAAATTTTAAAGGAGTGAAGATGAGCTCTCCAAATTCATCATACTTGTGCAATTGGTGACTGACTAGAAGCCTATCCAATTTGACTGAACCTATTTTCTCTAGGTTATATACTTTATATTATGATATAACATGAAATATAGCTAGGCATTCTAAATTGATACCACATATATGCATCTGATGATGGACCTGAACTCTTTGAATATGACTGATGTTGGCCTGTTTTCTCAAGGTCAAAAACTGTATGTTAAGTCACATGTTAACTGCCAACATACACTCCAAATCTAACATTGTCATCATTTTGTTGTGGCTGTGGTTGTCTTCCAGAACAATTTAACGAATTTTGCACTTGTTCCAACAGCGTCATGCTTCAACAGTAACTTAAACCATGCTGTATCGGCTGAGTTGTTGAAACACCCTCCATTTCCAAGCTCTGACATACTGCATCACTGTCGAAATATGGGTACCGTGACAGAGTGATAGATCACACAGCCAGTGAAGGTTTCTGATTTACATTGAGTGTCCTTATTGCCTAAGTAATATTAGCAGCATTTTACAACAACAACAGTTCACTGACTTACAGTGAAAAATTATAGTGAGTGGTATTTATTTTTTGTTGTTTGGTATTTTTATTTGCTGGCATTGTTTCAGATAGAGTACAACAGCCTAATTCATACAGTCAGAAATAAAAAGAGGGTTAAAGTCTTTATGTTCAAACTTTCATAGAAAATATAAAAGTGGCAATTTGAAATTCTATTTTTATTCGATTTTTTAATGTCGGTGGGTCCATGAAATACAAAATAAAGTTGGTGTTGCCTCACACTGGGTTTTGCCCATTGATGAAGAAATCCCTTCTCCGAGGCACTTCTACCAGGTTTGATTCGTGATTGCTCATCCTCCAGGGGTGTGTGTTCCACCCTCTGTCTCATCCTAAAAAAAAATTGCCACCCATAATAAGGGGTGTTCCCAAATTGGGGAGATCTAAAGCCCTGTGAGTACCAAATTATGGGTTACAAAATTATCTGGGGAAATGTTCTTTGCCCGTGTTTCACACGAGCTTTCATTTAATTCAAAATGCTTTCATGATATAATAATGTAATATATTTCAGTTAACTGTATGGGACACTGCTGGTGTGGAACGGTTTCGAACCCTGACCAGAAATTACTACCGCAACGCCCACGGCGCCTTGTTGGTGTACAACGTTAACGATCCGTCTTCTTTGCAGTACCTCCTTAAGTGGGCGCAGGATGTGGAAGATTTTTGTCCTGCGGGTAAGGAAGATAACTCATGCCTGCTATCCAGGGAAATAACACTGGGAGTATGAAGAAGGGAGACAATCCAATAAATAGGATTTTGGCTCTCGTAATCGGAATACTCATCGTAATTAAAATGACCAACATTTCATTGAGTATATGATTTGATATTCTGTGACTGTGAGTTAATTTGATATGTGCAACACACAGAACCCAGTCCCTCTGGTTCTCTCCCTTTGAATAGTCATAAATAAACTTTAAGTACTAAATATTAGCATGAACATGTACATTTGATTTCCCAAGGCCGTACTTGTGTTCCTTTTTTTTAGGTTACTAAAAGTGATGTCAATTCGTGACATTTCGATCAAACCTGTTGCCATACAGGCCATACAAACAAACAAACAAACAGAAAGGATTGGTAAATTTATAGTAAGATGAAGGTGAAAGGCATGTTACCATGGTTACCGAGCCAATTATCTGAACTTATAAAAAAGAAATATATCTGTTTGTTGCATTACAAAAATGGCAAGAAATAAATTGTGTATATGTATTGTTCGTATTTTATCTTTCTAGCTTTGAAGTTTATCATAGGAAATAAAACAGATCTGGAGCACATAGTGCTAAAAGATAGCGCTACAGATTTTGCCATGTCACAAGCGTGTGACTGTGTGTTTCTCACCTCGGCTAAAACAGGTACGTGCACGATACTGATGATGATGTATATAATTCTTGTCCAATAACATTTTCTGTATGCTCGATTCCAACCAATGCCATCAACCGCGTTGCAAATATTAGACATTAGATAATCAAAACAAGCTGTGGTGCTTTTGTTTTTATATCATATTTCTGAAAATCTCTATAGCCTCACTCGATTATGCATTTGTAATCAATGTTATTTTGCCAATCGATAAACTTTTTTATATCTAATTATTGGTAAAGCAAGCCCCTCGTGCTGCATGGGTCAGACCCGTGCGAAACTCGAACACGCGCTCGCAGCGTTTGGCACTAAACCGCCACCAGTAAATGCAACCACACTATAAATGTTACCCCCTTTTTGAATGACATTACTATATAATTTTGACAAATGACGGGTCCAGTCTCGCTAAGGACTGTAACGATTGTGTATTCGATATGGTTGTAGGCATTCCTAGAGGATAAATATGATCTATGACGTCACTGCGACACAAACTTGTGGTAGGCGCAATATTGGTCAGAGGAACTGTCGGATAGCGACATCTGGATTTAAACTAACTCAGGCAAATGGGCAGACCCGTCATTTAAGACAACTTCAATCGGCAGCACTTTGCGTGCAATATACTTGGCCCTTTTCACTCCTTGGTTGAATGGTTCCCCACATGTAGTCATCTATTGTATGTGTCTTACATGACGGATTTGCCGGCAAATGTGGTTACCGCCAGTGGCACCATATATTGGACAAACAGTCCGAGTCAAATGTCTGTCGATATTTCATTTGATCGGGATAGCGCACAGATATGTCCTGATATATTTGTGATTTGTTCCTTTTGTCGCTCAACTTGGCGTGATTAACATGGTTTCTTTAATTTTGTTTTCCAGGTAACGGTATAGAACCAGCTCTAAAAAAAATGGCAGAAAAGTTATTAGATCATTACAATCGTCGTGTGCGGTTAGAGTCATCCGGTTCTTTGTTTGGAGATCGTTCCATAGACATTAATGACAACAAGAAAGCACAGGGACAGTCCCCATGTTTGTGTTGACATTTGTACTTTTTAATTAAGGCTGTGAATGCAACTTCGCTGAGGCCAGGGTACGGTTTACTTAGTCGATCCTAGCACGGGAGAAAAGGTTGAAGCTTCATGGACCACGGATGAGCTAAGGCATCTCGCTCTTGTCCACAGCTGTCCGGGACAAGAGTTTCGAAGCGTGGAAGAGGTGGAAAATGGGGTGGGGTGTCTGACTTTATTGTGACTCCCGTACCATAACATATAGAACTAAAAGAAGATTATTGCGAGTATCTCTCATTTCATAAATACCCATCCCCCCCCTCCCCCGTCCCCCTTGTTCTATTTCTTACGTATATTAAGATAGGGTACTGGACCCCACATAAAGATGCATTTCTCACCATTCTCTGCCTCTGACAGTAACACAACTCTTGTCCCTGGCCCCTGCCCTGTGATGTTATCTTATGTTAGTAGTATAAAAAGCTCTAATCGTTTATGATTAGTGAAGGGGCGGGCAAGTGAGTGGCTTATTGGCTTAAAGGAGAGGCGTGAACTTTTGACCCTGGACCTTGGATTTGGATGCAGGGATCCCGGAGTGACTCCATGGTAACTAGGAGTGTAAAAGTCATAAGACTGTGACGTGTCGTCATGGGTGACATCATCAGTATTAGAGAAAGCGCAATCCGGGTGAGAAGGGTGCATCACTGGGGTTTGTGACATAGGGTTTAAAGTTTGATTAAGTTGGCCAAACCTGCTCCAATTGTGGCGTATGTGGCGTCGTCCTGAAGCTCTCGCCGAATAGAATAGGACTGAGGTGCTGTCCTCATTGACTGCGAGGTCACGGTGCGCATGCGCAGTCGAGGAGTAGTAAAGAAATGACATTTTCAGGTGTGCATGGGCGTTTTTGGTCGACATATGATCCATCCTTAATAGAAATGAGCCAGGTATGGTGTCGTATTGAAACATTCGTGGTGTGAAATAAACCTGGGTTGCTGTCCACATTGATTGCTGATGTCATGGTGGGTATGCGCATTCTGAAGTTGTATAGAAAGGACATGTTCCGGTGCGTATGGGAGTTTTACACGATTTGTGAGCCACCCTTGGTCCAAAGGATTGGACATGTGGACAAAGGAGACGCACACGGTCCCTGAACTCCAAAGAAAAGTTCAGGTGATGCTGACGTCATATTTGACGTCATCAGTGATCGAGTGAGTGATTGAGGGAGTGGTTGGTTGAGGGAGGGAGGGAGGTACGACTGAAAGTGTGAGAGAATAAGGCGTGTCCAACGCCCGTCTTAATGCTATGGAGTAAGATTCCCTACACATACACGTTCGCACACACTCACCCATACATATCATCTAATAAACAGATATGTACAACAGCAAGCATATTGGGTATTACACAGCTGGGGGAGCCGCGTTGGTGTCCTTACAATTCACGTATCATTGTCCGCTTATCAGAGTGCCGTGTTCGTTCTTGTTCAATCAAAAGTCGCCAACTGAGAAGCTGCCCTTGTGTTGCGTCAATCTTCGGTCATGTCAGCTGTTGTCTGTTAGACACGTTACATTTAAGCGTCTTCGGGCAGTCAAGGATTGACTCGATGGGTGGTCACTACATATGCGGAGCATTGACACAATGTGATTAAAACCAGATTTACAAAAAACGCTCTCCATCTTTACTTGTTGGTCCTGTGGATCTGGTATCGGCATTTCCGTTTCCGTGTTATGAGTATTAACCAATAACAGAACTTCTCCGCGACTTAGGGATGGTCATGGTCAAGCCACAACTGAGTGGGAAAGACAGGACAAAACAGACAAGACAGAACATTCTCAACAGAGAAATGTGTCCTGGAACTGATCCGTATATCTAAATTCTTTTAATTTTAATCTAATATCATCATGGTTTTTAGAGCCTAAAATATTAATCTGACAAAACAAGCTAAAATGTATGAAAAACTGATCACATATACCGTATACCTCTCGCATCTTCGTTGCGAATTGAGATGGCCCAGACGCGTGGGCTTGATTGTTTGAACACGGAAACCCGGGCCTTGGTTCCAGATCAGCGACATGTAAGATGGGGAGCGTTTTTCTTGGAACTGATCTTTACCATACTGAGAATTGCCATTCATTCTTTGTAACATTTAGACGCCCATCAAAGCCCCTCAAAGACATCCGACGCCGGTCGACACCCGTCTGAACGCCCTAACGCCCTTCAACGCCCCATCTTAAAGTTATCGTAAACCCTCAAATAAAGTTTCCATCAAATGAAAGACCATTGCGAACAGTGTCGGAAAATATTTATTTAAATTTTTTACAATTTTATTACACAGAGTAAACTGCAATTAAAACATGGTATTCTATGGTGGTCTGTTGCAATCATATTTAAGTCCAGTGACGTCCCACTGCCTTGATACATATATTTCAAACTTTGTATGCACTTTCCAATGCTGGATTCAAGCTTAATGTATGTATACTTTGAGTTTCAACACAGATTCACTGTTCCAATCTGCATGTTCCAAAATCGGGGAAATTAAATGCAAAATTCAAATTGACTTGACACTCATGAGTCACCATCTCTCAGATTTTGGTGAAACATGCACATTGGAACATTGAAACTCAAAGTATACACACCGATTAAGCTTGAATCAAGGACTGGAAAGTGCATGCAAAGTTTGAAATATATGTATTGAGGCAGTGTGACGTCACTGGACCTAAATATGATTGCAACAGACCGCTATAGAATACCATGCTTTAATTGCAGTTTACTCTGTGTAATAAAATCGTAGGATAGTTCAAACATCGCCCAAACACCCCCATGCGTACGCGAGCTTGTCTTTTCTCTATTACCCTTCGACTGCGCATGTGCATCATGGCATTACCTATCAACGTGGACAGCCCAGTTCTATTCTGCACCACGAGAGTTTCAACACCATTAACGCCATATTGGGGCAAGGATGGCCCATAGATCTCCCAAACACTCCCATGCGCACCAGGAAATACCTTGTTCTACTACACCTCGACAGTTCATCCGCACTACGACATCACCAATCAAAGTAGACAGCACGTCAGTCTCAGTCTACACCACTTCAGTACGACACAACACACACCACATTTGGATCAGGTATGGCCCATCTAGTCCATTTTTAACCCCAGGACACAACCCCTCCATTTAGGAAGCCCTTCCTACGCGAATTGCGCTCACTCTACTAATGATGATGTCACCCATAACGTCACAGTCACGTGACTTCAACAATCGTAGATGCCATGGGGTCATTCCATGACCCCGGCTTTCAAACTCCAATGTCAAGGGTGAAAGTTTATAGATCACGCCTCAGCTTTAAGCCAATTAAGCCACCTATGATATGACATTGGTGCTGTCTTTTCTACTTACGTTATTTCAGCAACTTGAATACAAGGAAATATCAAATGTTATTGTATCAGTATTTCATAGTCATAATACGTTGTTGCGCCATACCAAAGCTCTTCAGAAGTCTCCGCCGATTATCACCTAATACACCATTATGATATCATCCGCACCGTGGGTAAATTTACACTAACATTTTATATTTATGTACATACTTTTCACACAGGTGGACCATGTGCTGTTTTGAGCAGTCAACACGTTAATTGTTCATTCTATTCGATGTGAAACGTAAAGTTAAGATTGCATGACAGAGATTGATCGAGAACACGAATCTCATTAAGTTTTTGCAGTATTTCTTGGTATCGATCGTTCATCATTTGAACAGAATTCCGGTAGATATTTCGTCTATTTATGGTGTTCTATTTGGGCCAATTTGATCTCGCGCGTCGACTTGCAAAAGGGCGACGCGCGACGCGCGACGGAAAAGGGCGTCGCGTTTTGAAAGGCGACGTCGCCCTCTCCGTCGCGCGTCGCCTTTTGCAGTGTTAAAGAGATAGGCCAAAACTTATGGTGTCTTATTTGGGCCAATTGCCCTATCTCCTAACATTGTAAAAGTCGACGCGCGACGCGCGACGGAGAGGGCGACGTCACCTTTCAAAACGCGACGTCGCCCTTTTCCGTCGCGCGTCGCGCGTCGCGTGTCGCCCTTTTAAAAGGGCGACGCGCGACGGACATTCGCCCTTTTAAAAAGGGCGACGCGCGACGCGCGACGGACATTCGCGTCGCGCGTCGCCCTTTTGGTTTACAGAAGTGCGCATGTCTGGGGGGAGCATGTATTCCATTTTGTTCACGAGACACAATAAATTATCAGTCAAATTATCAATTGAAGTTTGCCACTATAGGTTGTACAAACGTATTATATAAAATTCACAATCTTTGTTAACTTTCTTCTTTTATGTAAAGGTGTATCTGTGTTTGTACTTTGATGTGTTGAATTATGGTATATTTCACCGTACTGTATGGTATGCTATTGTTTAGAATTGTATTGTTTTGTAATGTATTGAGTTGTAAGATGTTGAATTGTAATATATTGTATTGTAATGTATGGCATTATTTTGCATTTTATTGTATTGTATCGTATCATATAGTCTTGTTCTGTCTCGTATTGTTTCGTTGTATTGTGATTTGGGGTGTTAATTTCGAACGAAAAAAAAAAGTTCACATCTGCGATTTCCGAACCTTGTAGCTTCTGACCGGTGTTGGTAATTTGCTGAGAATTTACTGCAACAAAGCAAGAATGGCAAGATATTTAACATACATGGAGACTATGTACCACATACTTTAATTGTTTCGCTGTCAGATATGTTATATTGCTGATTAATTTTCGAACACTGGTACCTGTGTTCCACAAAATCCACACCCCTCCATCGTGAGGACAATACGCATCTATTAGCTTGTCAATGTGTTCATATTTCGTCGGGCTAATACGTAAAATAAATTCAAGTTTCCAATAATGAACCAAAAGCTTATGTAAATAACAGTTTTGCAGGAGTAACAGTAACGACTGGAAAACAGAGAAAAACTAATTAACAGCTTGTGTAGCTCAAAGGAAATGTGGGATCTTACTGTTTTCCGGCCGAAAACGAAAGTTACTGTTTTTCGGCCGAAAACGAAAGTTAAATGACCCCACACCTCACCTTTACTTTGACAGCATATCATGCATATAGTCACTTGTCTGAAATGGCAGAAAACAAAAAGAGTTGTATGATTCGAGATAAAATGCAACGTGGCGCGTTTTAACAGGTCTCCAGAATGTAAGATCTCACAGTTCCATTGAACTACACAAGCGATTAATTATTTTCCCTCTGTTTTCCAGTCGTTACTGTTAATCCTGCATAATAGTTACTTACATACGCTTTTGTTCATTAGTGGAAACTTGAATTTAATTGACGTATTAGTCCGGCGAAATAGTAACACATTGACAAGCGAATTGTCCTCTCGATTGAGGGGTGTGGATTTTGTGGAATACAGGTACCAGTGTTCGAAAATTGATCAGCAAAAAAAGCATTTCAGACAGCGAAACAAATATATTATGTTGTACATAGTCTCATTGCATGCAAAATATCTTGTCATTTTTGCTATCACCAACATAATTACCAACACCGGTCAGTCAGGAGCTACAAGAATCGAAAATCACAGCTGTGAACATTATAGTAATACATGCTCCCCCCCAGACATGCGCACTTTTGTAAACCAAAAGGGCGACGCGCGACGCGAATGTCCGTCGTCCGTCGTCCGTCGCCCTTTTAAAAGGGCGACGCGCGACGCAAATGACGTCGCGTTTTGAAAGGCGACGTCGCCCTCGCCGTCGCGCGTCGCGCGTCGACTTTTACAATGTTAGGAGATAGGGCAATTGGCCCAAATAAGACACCATAAGTTTTGGCCTATCTCTTTAACATTGCAAAAGGCGACGCGCGACGCGCGACGGAGAGGGCGACGTCGCCTTTCAAAATGCGACGTCGCCCTTTTCCGTCGCGCGTCGCCCTTTTGCAAATCGACGCGCGAGATCAAATTGGCCCAAATAGAACACCATATCTATTGGCTGAACTGAAACATTGTTGTTCCCATATTTGGCTATTCGTGATCCTTACATGAAGTATATATGAACCAGAGTTCGATAAAGCACCAGTCACATTATCAAGAATTGGGTGGAGAATGCCGGCCAATGACCACGAATATTTTAATCTTGTCGATTCGTGTCAATTCGCCTGTAGAGGGCCTCTTTGAAACTATCCTACGACTCCCTTACGCATGCCGTAGGTTCCTTGTACGACAGCCATAAGCATTTAACAAGAATCATCAAGAATGAGTACCGGTACGCATGCAGTACGATCCAATGAAGAACGCCTTACGCATCAACACGACAGCCCGCGAACCCACCACGAATGCTCGATAATCTGCTAAGAATGCAGTACGATGTGAGTACGAATGCAGTACGATGTGTGTACGAATGCAATATCGTAGTATGATTGTACAAGAGACGTAGAATGCGCCCAACAATCGTACAAAACGTACGGCATTCTTGCTGATTTGTGACCGAAAGAACTACTACGACTACCCACGAATATACACGATAGGAGGAGAATGCAAGCGAGAACGCAGTAGGGTGGTGCCAAGAATGCTATACGTATATACCATTTAATCGTACATGGTCGGCGAATGTTTTGAACATTTCAAAACTTTCGTACTCCCTCCGAGAATAGGCAAGAACTGTCACGATCTGCGACGAACCCCGCAAGATGCCTGTACGAATTGCCAAGAATGGCCACGATTTTGCAGTTCGCGGTGACTCGCCTACCCGATTCTTGACAGTGCGACCGGGGCTTAAGTTTCTCATCTATTATAATCCTTAAAGGTTTTTGTAAATACCAGTCACGTTAGGCCAAACCAAAAAGTCTTCTGGTGAAAGCGTGCGTCGTTCTGAAGCCTGTGTGTCAACACTTTGTTTTTCGCAAATTTTTCAGTTACTTTTTTCCCCTTGACCAAATTAAAATGTCTGTCTGATGCGATGTTCAGTGTTGCAGAAGGCTGTTAGCTGTTGAATAGTTGGGGGAAGGCATCTTTCAAATTTGCTACGTGATATACTATGATTGAACGTTTATCACTGTCCTAAATCGGGGCTCGTACAGAATAAACCCAAAAACCAAAATAAGATAATAGCCTGGTCAGTGCGTCACTATTTGACCCCAAACGAGATTTTTTGCTCCAGAAATTATGGTGAAATACTTCTGCCCTTGCGTTCAGTACCGTACAGTAAGGTAAGTATTTAGCGCAACCTATGACACCATCAGTTTATTAGTTGTGTACGAATGAATGGTCAATTAGCCGGGTTTAATGATAGAATTTAAATGCAAATCCGCAAACTAAATCTTAATTATGAACGCAGTTGAATTCGCTGAAATAGGTTTGGAATGCAAAGAGTGAATATTTATGGCTTGGCAACGATACTACTAATACTACTAATTCTTCGTTTTTCAAGTCTATTCGGAGCGTACCTCAGAAACTGTATGGGTTTGAATCTTCCATCTTCATTTTATCAAGCCACAGTCCCACTTCGAACCTGCCTTGAAATATCCAACAGCCTTCAGTGTTCGAAATCCGAGATGTAAATTTCACCTACGAATGAGAGACGAACCAATCTAAACCTACAAGCCGATTTTGTGTAGAGTGACATCATTCTCAAGTATCGACGTCATTCCTCCTAATATGGTGCTTGCGTTAGCCCAATATATAGGTCAGCCAATCAATAACGCTATACTATGACACATTTCGATATTCAAATGGTTTCGAGGTCAGTGAGGTCTAGTGTGTATTTATACGCTCTTTGAACATTGAAGGGGCCAGATATATCAAGGGAAGTTCGAAGTGGGAACGTAAAAAACTGGCTTGATAAAATGAAGATGGCATCTTTCTTCACACTTTGCGGACAAACCACGCCCTACCTCCATATTATAACTAGGAAACGGTTTTGACATCGGAGTTTCTCTGATATACAGCCTCTGTCATGACCCTGTGTTTTGTTAGTTCCATTTTAAACGGCTCCACACCTGGATCTTGTTCTGCCTGCCGGGATTCGATCCGCATCAGCATATCTCGTTAACTACATGTAAACATCGTCCCACTCATAACCATATTTATTGAATGTATTCGCTGAACTTTTGGATATGCCCTGCCCAGTCCCCCGGGTTCAACTGTTTGAGATTGTGAAAACACTTCGTTGTTATTTCTGTTCTGTGCAGATCTGTATTAATTTATTGAATGTAACAGTTTACCATGTCCAACCAGTGTGTTATCGTTCTTCGAATGACATCATGTAACATGTCAAACAATGTATTTTCAATGCGAGATGTTGCTTATTGCAAGACAGATATTGCTCCTTCATTTAAGCTACATTTAAAAGTAAAATACCGTTTCGCTCTATAGTGCTGAGATTATGTACCGGGTATCTAATATTTCTCCGAATAAAATGGAAAATTCAGTCCGATGTGTTCTGTCATACAGCCTAGCAAACGAGTTCTAGCAGATCCAGAGTCTGCAAAGTATCTGATCGAATGAGCTGGGACAGCGTAGGACGGGACTCAAATAAGCATAATGTGTCATTTGTACGTATATATTTGATTGACTGCGTTCGTTCATAGCATTGCTGGAACCGTTTGGTAACCTTATTAGATTGCCCCTTCCCTTTGAACGGATGAACGCGAACTTGGCATTCGTGTTATAACGGGTGTACAGATATTAGAGGACGGAAGTGGATAAGTACGCATTATATTTTTTCTTACACTGCTCTGAACACCATGTGTTCTCATAGAATGGATAGTTCAATTTGTTGGTTGTGCTCGTGATTCTCTCATTTGGGGAACAATTTATTTTCGAAAACAGGAGAAAAAATTCTCTTCAGAATTTGCGGTATCTCCTTGCAGAACAATTTTTACAATTTGCGGCTCTGCATGGAAAAATAGGTATGATCCAAATTCTGATTCCATATTTTCCACAAATGTGGTTTCACATGGAACCAAGCGTTTCTGAATTTGTAAGTAAAAATGAATGATCCCATATTTATCTTCTACTTCTCTTCTGTCAAAAAAACTGTTTCTCGTCAGGACCTAATTGTACGCCTTATTTCATTCATTTCATTAATTGTACTGATGAACTGATCAACATAGTTTGCTATCCGTAATCATAATGCTTTCCCACTACATATGCATAATATTATATAAATAGACTCTGAAATTAAGAACAAGTGAAAAATCAGTGGCACGTGAAACAAACTCATTGCTCGATCGATCACATAGTTTATAGTTGATTCTTACTTGCAAATGTAGGGATGACGTCATGAACATGTAATGAGTTCAGCATTATAACAATTTATACGTTGAACACGCATTTCCCCAATGAATCTCAATTGTGGATGAATTTGCATGTGTGACGTCACATCTGATATATACTTTACTTCCAGTGGCAAGGAAATACTTTTATTAAGGCGTTGGTGTGATTGCAAGTCTGGGCGTGATGTCGACCAAGGTAACACGTCACTTCCGGTGCTCCTATATTCATAGGCGGCAGATCTGGACAAGACTAACGCCGTATGCTGCTCTGTCCATGCTGGTAAAACGATGTCATCATTGGTGCCGACCTAAAGTTTAGGGAGTCATGTGGGATTAGTCGATGTGTGTCGTCCCCCTGAGCAAGTCTGACCTTGTTGTATATCGTGTAAATGTGGACTGAAACAACGCACCTCCAACTAGTCATCAACTCAACATACACCGACCCTTGGAGAGACCGTCTTAATGAAGCTGACTACATCATTTCTTATCAAGGGTCTCAATGTTGACCAAAAATCATTGAATCGTTCACCCCATCGTTAACAATCGAGTCCGTCATCAAAATTATGACGTATTGTGGTAGGAAGTGGGTTCACCCAGTGCCTGTACTAGCGTGTAGCTAGCGGGAATTTCCCTTTAGCTCAGTTGGTAGGGCGCTGGGCTGGAAAGCCAGGGGTCGGTGGTTCAACTCACGGCCGGAGAACTCGGTCACTACAACATTGGCGTCGCCGGTAGGATCCTCGTGGGAATGGGAGTGGGTTGGGTCGATGGTCAGGTTGTCGAGATGAGGAAGTGTGGGAAGTGGTTAATGATGATCTGATTGTCGAGTTGAGTTGCTGGGAAGGATGGGTGGTACGAGGGAGGGAAATGGGGAAGCTTGTCAGGCTAGCCCCCAGGGTTAATAGGGAAAGAGGATGGCGGTTCTTCGTGATGGAGAGGAGTGTGGTAGGAAGTGGGTTCACCCAGTGCCTGTACTAGCGTGTAGCTAGCGGGAATTTCCCTTTAGCTCAGTTGGTAGGGCGCTGGGCTGGAAAGCCAGGGGTCGGTGGTTCAACTCCCGGCCGGAGAACTCGGTCACTACAACAGTATCACTCTGCGTTAATCCATGAAGGGGTCAGTTATCAAAATTATGACTACTTGTGCGTGGTGTTGATGCTTGCCAAAAGCGCAGTCTGTCTCAAATAAGTTAACGTATTTACTGGTATAGAGTGGATAGGCATGTACTCATATATAGTGTGTAATATTCTGCAAAGTTAAACGTCATCAGGATGGGTGAGTAATAAACCCTTTGTAAACATATTTTCTGTCATAGCCCTCTGCTCTTGTGTATACACAACGGTAGCTTGGCTCGAGAGGTTTGTTTTCTTAATCCGATATTTACGATAGTCGGGAAAAGTAATAACACGAAAAATTGTTGACAAAGACAGCAAATCTCACTGTGACACTTTTTCTAATATATTGTTATTGTACCTGTTCAAACGTCGCATTAACAAAAACATTTTCATTAATGGAACATTTTTTTCTCCGATTGGCAGGGGCAATAATCTGTTTTAAAAAACTTGTTATTTTTTATGAACATGGCAGTGTGACTAACGTCACAGGACCCACAATGTAGGGTTTGATATGATTTAAGTGTGTACCTTGACCTAAGACTGACCATTAGCTAAGGTCACCTAAGAAGGTCAAATTTTCATCAAAAGTAGGTCAGTTCAGAACTTGCTGGTAACAGTCCCCTAATGCACGTTCATGCCAAAAATCAAGGTTCTAATGTCGACGGTTCTCCTTATTTTGCCAGAGAAAGGATCCGGATGGACTGACTGACTCACTGACTGACTCACTCGTTACCGGACAATTTGCAAATGAGTGCCTACTTCGTAGGAATATCACATATGATATATCACAGATTTCTAGGGAATAGGCTACCATCTACAGATTGTCCGGTAGTCGGTGAGTGAGTTAGTGAGTGAGTCCATCCGAATCCTCTCGCCTGCAAAATAAGGAGAACCGTTGACATTAAAACCTTGATTTTTGGCATGCACACGCGTTAGGGCGTTGTTACCAGCAAGGTCTGAGCTGACCAAATTCTGATGAAAATTTTATTTATAATTGTTATTTTTTATTATTTATTGATGACTCAGCGAGTGTAGTGTCATACCCGTCGGGAACCCTTGGCTGTATGTTTCCCTGTGACGTTTGAAGATTCCCTGGTACGGCATATCACGTTAGACACACCGGTTCTCGTAAAATCATCGAAGTTAAGCTACTTTGAGGCCGATCAAGACTTGGATAGGTGACCTCGTGCTGCACTGCTGTGGTGATAAGTGTCCAGGGTAATAGGAACTGAGGGCGATAATAGTTGCTACGCTAATGACTCACCAGCGGTGACATCTGGGAAAGTTAATAGTACACACTGTCAATTAGAGACTGCTATATCAATTCTCTCACCGTAGCACATAGGACCCTGAAGTCATCTCTCGGGTACACACTCAAATCATATCAAACCCTACTTCGTAGGTCCTGTGACGTTAATCACATTGCCATGTAATCGACACGCATACAAATAATAAGTATATATATACACGAGAAGAAATAAAGAGAACAAGCAGCCAGAGGATGCTAGGTCCTCCGCCAAAATGGCAGCAATATTTATAAGCGTTGTCGGTCTCAGGGGATATACATGAGGGTGGCAACAGCTACTTCACAGGCGTAAGAAGCAGAAGGGTCTTTCCACCCCTCCAGGTTTTGAGATCAACTCAGAATGTCTGACTGAATGTTGATTGCTGCTGTAATATATTTTCCTCACGGTGTAGCACGAAAATTATGTAACCGAAATGCAACCCAAAGCGACATCTCATGGCATATTATCTGCAAACTAAATTTGACCAGAATCTGAAGGTATCCTCAACCAATTGCCCGGAAACCAAATTTAGACTTTGCCACCAGGTGTCACCACGTGTAATTGCAAGCAGGAAAAACGCAATCCCAAATTACATCTCATGGCATGGTATCGGCACTTTGAGAAGGATCTGAAGAGGGGTCCTCAAGTTATTGCCGGTACTAGATGCCCACCGATGTTTGTGTTATTTGGGGCGGATCACATATGAATACAAAATTTGAGAAGAATCTAATGAGGAGTTGCCAAATTATTGCCCGGAAACAAATTTTTCCACCAGGAGGCGCAACCTGTAGGCAGAAGCGAGCAAAATACAGTCCCAAGGGACATGATATCGTGGTGTCATGTTATCTGCATACAAAAGGAGGTGTTCGCTTTAGATGGATATTTTTCCCTTCAGAGTCGGTCTCTGCCGCTCTATTGTCTCGCTCCGATCCGGCCGGTAAATTGTGACGTAATGCTCAGGTATTCCCTAACTCTTTGTCAGACGACGAGGTCAGTCAAATGGGAAATTCTGGTTCATAATCTCATACGGTTGCCATTGGCACATATTGGCACATGCATAATCAATTGGGAAAGCAAGCGTCACCACTTGTTGAGGGTCATTTCCTTAATAAAGGCCTTGATATAAGACAAGTTTAACCTTATAACTTTTCAATTCATAGTTACAACTTTCCGCTGCCCTAAGACGAAATTATATATGTATAACAATTAATTTTTTGCTCCGCTGGATCGTCAGAATATTCAAATACTGACTGTGTGTGGAGTTGTTTGTGTGCAATTCTATTGACGAATTATAATAAAATAACGGATTATGTGCGTTAGGGATTCGCTGTCTATATATAACTTTAAAGTCCAAAATGATAAAGATGGGAGAAAAAGGAAAAAATGAAGATTTTCTTTTGGGGATTTGGGGATTCGAACCAAAATGTTGGTTTTCTTTTAATCTGTAGTCCGACACTGTAATCATTCGGCCAAGCAGCTGTTACAATTATCAAAATGAGTAATCATGTGCCGAATGGCGGTGAACTACACCCTTTCAGAGCATTACAAGCGCTTTGGCATATTTCAATATCATGACAATATGACACCTTTAACCAAAACGATTCTTCAGTATCATTTTGGATCAAACCCACCGCATTTCGATATGTAAGACTCGTTTTGGTTAAAGGTGTCATATTTTATATATGAATGGAATTCCCTTCAAGAATATGGCCAAAAATCGCAAAAACAAACAAATGCTTATTTTCTAATACTCGTAATATTTTTTGGACAAATCTCTTCTCGGTGAAAATTGAGAATATGAAAATTCAGTATTTTCTCTCTCAAGCTAATAACTTTTAAAGTAAACGAGAGGAAATTATATTTTCGGTTTATAAACGCAACACACTAAGGAAAAAAATACGGTCAAACCGAACACCTCCTTTGAGAAGAATCCGACGAAGATCCTCAAGTTATTGCCCGAAAAGCAAAGGTAGATTCTGACACCAGGTGGCGCCACCTCTAGGCGCAAGTCGGTGAAATGCATCATCAAGCGACATCTTATGTCACGGTACATTCATACCAAATTTAAGAAGAATCCGATGGGCGGTTCTCAAGTTATTACTCGGAAACAAATTTGTGATTTTGCCATCAGGTGGCGCCACCTGTGAGTGCAAGTCAGCGAAAGGCAATCCCAAGCAACATCTCCTGGCATGGTACATGCATGCCAACTTTGAGAAGAATCTGATGAGCGTTTCTCATGTTACCCAGAAAGGTAGCGTATTTCAAAGAAATTCGACTAGGTGTTTCTATGTTATCACTTGCAGCACGGAATAATGGAATGAATTCTAGTGGCGCCAACTCCGGGCAGATTTTGCTGAAACGCAACATCAAGGACATTTTGTCGCAAGTAATGCATTTGCCAAATTTCGAAGGAAGCCGAAAAATCGTTCGAAAGTTATCGCTCGCGAAGGATTTGAACAAACATCCACGGACATGCATTGAAGATTGGAACAAGACCCAGTGGCGCTACCTACCGGCGGATCTTGCTGAAACGTAACACTAACCGACGTCTTGTCACAAAGAATGCAGATGCCAAATTTCGGAGGAATCCGACAAAGTATTTAGGAGTTAGCGCTTGCGAAGTATTTGAACATACATCCACGGACATCCACGGACAAGCACAGAAGATTAGAACAAGTGGCAGTGGCGCCACCTTCAGGCAGATCTTACTGAAACGCAAAACCAACCGACGTCTTGTCGCAAAGAATGCAGATGCCCAATTTCGGAGGAATCCGATAAAGCTTGCGAAGTATTTGAACAGACATTCACGGACATCAAGTTATCGCTTGCGAAGTATTTGAACAGACATTCACGGACATCCACGGACACATAGCACCATTTTAAAGTCCCCGGCCGCGTTGCAGCGAGGGACAAACATCTTTTTACACAAATAATAATGGCATTCGTGCAGCAGTGTTGTTTGTTAGCTAGGATTGTATAACGTATACATTACTATCATGACTGAGATAGTATTGTTCTTCCGCATAACGAAAGAATGGAAGAACAAGAAACTGGAAGGTGAGAATATAGCAGATGCACTTTTAGAATTAATATAGCCCTATAAAGGGACAATAGCACCAACAATGGTAGCTCTCAGGTCAAGATTTACATTTGCCCATCTCTGTCTGTCTCTGTCATATTAAAAAATACTTTTTTTTACCTCCGTCCATCAGACGGAGATCAAGAGAGCAACGTGAAATCTTCCGCCAAATAATTGTTATATGGGGAACCCACGACTCATAGGATTTACAATAGGGATTGTCATGGTTCCCGACGAAATTTTGAAGCCAAGTTCTTGGACAAGATTGAAATAATGGGAAACCCTCATTGCAATGCATTTCAATGGGCCTTGCTTCTGTAGTCATGCTTCACGAGTTACACGTAATGTTGGCCGCTTCCATCGGGAGAATCAACATGCCGGCTCTCCAGCTTGTAGAGATGGACAATGTGATTTGTTGCCGTTTTTTTGGTAAGTTTTTGCCGCCATTTTATGGAGAATATTAAAAAATACTTTTTTTTACCTCCGTCCATCAGACGGAGATCAAGAGAGCAACGTGAAATCTCCCGCCAAATAATTGTTATATGGGGAACCCACGACTCATAGGATTTACAATAGGGATTGTCATGGTTCCCGACGAAATTTTGAAGCCAAGTTCTTGGACAAGATTGAAATAATGGGAAACCCTCATTGCAATACATTTCAATGGGCCTTGCTTCTGTAGTCATGCTTCACGAGTTACACGTAATGTTGGCCGCTTCCATCGGGAGAATCAACATGCCGGCTCTCCAGCTTGTAGAGATGGACAATGTGATTTGTTGCCGTTTTTTTGGTAAGTTTTTGCCGCCATTTTATGGAGAATATTAAAAAATACTTTTTTTTACCTCCGTCCATCAGACGGAGATCAAGAGAGCAACGTGAAATCTCCCGCCAAATAATTGTTATATGGGGAACCCACGACTCATAGGATTTACAATAGGGATTGTCATGGTTCCCGACGAAATTTTGAAGCCAAGTTCTTGGACAAGATTGAAATAATGGGAAACCCTCATTGCAATACATTTCAATGGGCCTTGCTTCTGTAGTCATGCTTCACGAGTTACACGTAATGTTGGCCGCTTCCATCGGGAGAATCAACATGCCGGCTCTCCAGCTTGTAGAGATGGACAATGTGATTTGTTGCCGTTTTTTTGGTAAGTTTTTGCCGCCATTTTATGTCATTACAAGGCAATGATTCCTAGTACACCACCCGTCATTTCTATATATCGTAAAGTATTTGTCGGCTGGTGACTTATGTCGAAGCCAACCAAATAGTCCAAGTTGTTGTTGTTGCATATCAAATGCACGGGTGGTCATGCACGCACTGACTGGAAGACAACACCACAATCGACGATGCCCTGATTTTTCTGATACTTTTTTTCTTTCAGTTGATGATATCCACCAGCCTGGTTGTTTAAAAACGGTTATTCTAAATTTTGCTGATAAATTATATTTCGGGGGGTGGGGGGCTATTTATTTTGGCATTTGGCAGTTGAATAATGGTTTGATTTTGCAGAAGCACCAAATTGATCTAGCTGCGTGAGTCTGTAAACTTATTTAATAAAGCTGATAAATAATATACATATACTTTTTGTTTGACAACATTGTAAACCTTTTCTTTTCATTTATCCTAACAGTTTAGTGACATCCACATTGTGTGCTGTGACACTTGTTGATGAAAATAATTTGCTTGTCAAAACCTGATATTCTGAAAACTTATTCTGAATTGTAGCTGAAACAAATGAGTGTCTACATTCCACATGTAGGCCTACATTATTGAGATTTTTGGCTGATAGCATGGATGGAACCTTTCCCAATTTTTTTAAGCCCTGGACATACCACTGGGTATTTATTTGCCATACGATCACATTTCACATGCTTTGTTCAGCCCCTGTGATCTGGAACCAAAACAGACACTATCACTAGATGACAGAAGGGGATCATGATGTACAGTTCAGGTTATACCGATGCAAGATGACTTGAACAGAAGACAATTAGACAAAAAGAAAATCAATAAATATATCAATAAATTACATAGAAAATTTTCTTGTCTTTGCAAGGGGGACATCAGACACACTGACAACACAGACCATTGATTCAAATTCCGCCTTCTATTGGGAAGACAGAAATATTCCTCAAACACAGTATACGTATTCTCTTTTGTGATCTAATTTTCGTTTGTCAAGATATTGCTTCATAGAGACGTTACTGATATAAACAATCCTGTTCTAGATTATGATATACTGGATTCTTATCATGCTCATGCCACTCCAATCCAACCAGTGGTCAAGATCCATCATCGTTCTTCAGAATTCATATTATTGATCACTCATAGATTGGATTAAGTTCTCATAGTACTCAGTTCTCATTTCATACTTTTGCAAATTCTTGTAACATGGTCAGGTTTCAGTTCTATTAAGTACACGTATGAAAGGTGCGAACTGGTATGATGGATTTCATCTTGTTGTGTATGACGAAAGAATGAAATATATTGAAGGCCATAAACATTTTCAATGAAGTGAGTTTTGATATTAAATATGTATACAATTGATTCAGTGCAGGTCATGGATTCAGCACTTCTGATATCAGATGCAACAGGACTGTTACACAATGGATGCACTGGATGAAATGGAAAAAAACAGACTATTGATTGGCTCAGCTGTGTCAGAAAGGTGTGGAATGACAGAGGTGGTGAAAATCAGAGCCAGTGATTGGCCACAACCCCCCTCCCACATTGGATATCAGCTGATTCCTCAGGAAATAAACATTACGCATGTAATGACCACCGGCAGAGTGATACATGTGTCAATCGGTCAGACATTTTCAAGGATGCCCAGTTCTAACTTAAAACAACCATGCCGGACTTCATTCCTTCTCTCAGAATAATTGGATCTAACTTTTACAAAACCTGCAGCTCCCAATAGCTCCTGGATCTAGAACACATAAATGAAGGGATCTAGTTTATCGGTGCTTTGGCAAAAATATCATGTAGAATGGGATTGTGTGGATAATATCAGATTCATGGAAGTTGAAGTCCTGCAGCATGCTCCACAAATATCATCAAAGGTCATAAAACTTTCTGCTCTGCACCAGTGTGGATTTTTTTACAAAATTATCTCCCTTGACCAGGTAAGGACTTGAGTGTCTAAAATGATTTAGCTTCTAGAAACAAAGACTTCATTTCCTGAGTAGAGGTAAAAACCGAACATATTTTGATTATTTTATTCAAATTTTAATTCCACTTCTGGTATATGTACATGTATAAAATACATACAGAATGAACTGCATACAGAATAACACAAAGAACAGGTATATGTATCTCATTACATTCTTAACCAAAGATCAATACCTGGGTGATATTACAACAATACCATCGTGTTATATATTGTTATGATTGGCTTAACTTTAGCTGCTGAAGATATTTCTAATTTGAGGGTAATGGGCAATCATACTGAATTTATTTTCATAACTTCATTTATTTTCACAATAAGCAACATAATCGAGATTAGCAAGTGAAGTTTTACAACATAATATAATATGCATCATGGGTCTCCCTCAGTTTGGTGTAGACATATATACCCTTGCGTATCTGTTACCATGATTCAGTCATAATATTGTCTGTATTATATTGATGTCGACAAGGAATAAACATAATTATTTGATAGTATTATTAATTGTCTGTTGATTATGATTAACATGAACATTTTATTCGCTGGAATCCAGCCATTTATTCCATATGGGCAATATTCCCATCAGCCATCACAATTCAATATGAATGTGATACATGTACAAGTCCATGTTAATACATTATGGTGAAGGTGACCTGTAACACCAATATACAAAATTATTCCGAGCGCATTGAATCTTCATCACATGATGGTGAGACAGATCAGAACGGAGTGTCAGTAAAATCGGGTGTTTTTTGTAGAGGATTCTGACGATGAGAATGCTATACTGTACACATACAAAATATAAAGTGTTGATGTGTAGGGCCTATAGCACAAAATCACAAGCAAGTTGGTAAAACTAGGCACACAGGGTCTCAGTTCTCAGGGGGAGGTGGGGGTGGGAAGGGCCTAATGTCTCAAGCAGTATTCCAGGTTTTCCATCAATATACTGCATTCCATATCCCAATATTTCAAGCACGTGAAATCAGACAAAAATTATTTGCGGGGAATGTGACTTCCACATCCCTAGCTGGACATGCTGGTGGGGAACCCTCAATCCCAGGTTAATTACCATTGGTGAAGTTAACGTCCAACAAATGCAAAATTGAGCTTGGCATCCGGCCCTATGTTATTCAGTGATGTATTCCCCTACGGACCCTGTTGCCTCGACGGAGGTCTTTGCGTTCATCCAGCGCTTGTTTGTTATTAAATGGGCAAAGGAAATTATAATTCAGGAAAGACTTAGACTGTTTGATGTTTTTCTGTTTGCACCAGGTTTCGAAGTCGGCCCAGAACACACTTCTCAATCCCAAAATATATGTTCTAGAGATTCTATATGTTCTTGACAGATCCCGCAACCTGAGGGTCATTGACATAGTCTAGTCTCTGCAAAACAGCATTGCTAGGCAATACTCTTCGAACTGGTATATACTGGAATTAGCGGAAATTTGTGTCGGTAGTACAACGAAAATGTAAGACATATACGGGATGCACTTCACCAATTTAATCGAGTTCCCCAAATCAACTCCCCACTCACATCTTGTTTCACAAGTTCCAGGCACGAATGTTTTACTTACAAGAAGCGAGTAAAATGTTTTACTTCCTTTTTTGTCCCTCAAAGTAGTTTTAAATAAGATGGAATAGCAGGAGAGTCTATATTCTTTATGCGGAAAACTCGTTACCATGAGCCGCTTTGACTGCCGAAATTATGCTTCTCAGCTGTAGAAACTTTGTTTTAATATTATATGTAGTTCCGAATGCAGGGATATCAAGTCATATGCTATCTTCCGATAGGAGACCGTTCACAGAACAACTGAACCCACAGTTGTGAAGGAATATCTTTGTTTGGTAGAACAACTGAAATCCAAAGTTGTGAAGTTCATAACAAACAATTATAACCAAACTCCAAACATTCATGCAATGAAATCAGACTGAGCTACATGTACATTTGCAAGAAAGAAGCGGTCAGAATTGTTATTGTATTACACGATGGTCATACGACCTATAGCCCAGGGTTAATAGGAATTGCACACAAACTACGTATACGAATCGTAGCGTTAGAGATCCATGCACACTAAGATCGTATCCTGCCATGTATGTTTGATATTTAAGAAATAATTGCTTGTTTACTGCGGTAAAACAAGATACATATCCAATATTATTCTTCAAACTGCAGAATTGTAGAGATTTTTCGTGCAAAGGAAAATATTTTATCATGTAATTACACGTCAGTACCCCTATTACCTGACAAAAAATGCGTTGGTCTATGAATAATCGAAGCAAACGACACCTGCAAGTCGAGTGTCCAAAATCGACACGCAACGGACGAGTCTACAGTATGGCAGCTTGGGCCATGCTAAAACGCTTTTAATGTTCAGAATGACGACAAAACAATGTTAACAATTACAAATAAATTCCAAGAATATTCCAACTATAGGGTGAACCTTGGATTTTTAAGAACATTGGATCCGGTACTTCATATACAATGGTCATATCGCAGTACACGGATTAGCCTGCCCCCCCCCCCCTCCCTCTGGAAGAGTGCAACTGGGCACGTGAAGAAACAATCATGACGTCAAATTTCTACACCGAACCGTTTATTAAGTGAAGTCTATTGAAATGAGATGCCACACGGACTTCCTTTTTTATATGTGATAATTGATAATGCTATTTGGTAAAACACATGAGGTGTGTAAGAATTATCATCAAACTTCTGAAACTTGAAGTGTAGGCGATTGATAGGATATATTTATGTTCCTCCGTGGGTTGTTAATATCATTACCGATGTGCTCTACTTCTCTGGTTTCACATAAATTTGCATAAAAATGTTTTGTCTCTTCTAATTTATTATATTAATACCATCTCTCCATTATCTCTGACTTTAGGAACCATACAGATACCGGTATAAACCAAGGTGTTCCTCCATAACCACCCACCATATACAGATATCATTATAAACCAAGGTGTTCCTCCAGAACCACCCACCATAACTACACAATTACTTAACAATTAATCAGACCTCATTCTCAGAACAAACCTTCACTGCGAAAAACTACTGTGTTAGAGCCAGTTTAGCATCAGAATTTTTACAAAGTTTGTGTTAAAATACACACCAATTGGTGTTGAAAGCGGTACGAAGTTGATTTCAACACGAAGTGGTATTGATTCCAACACAAAATGTTTGTTTTGAAGCCATTTTTGTTGCTCGATTCCATGGTTGTTAGCCAATATTTCAATAGATGCACTAGTCTGCTATTATATTGGTGAACGACCTACTTCCCTATACATATGGCTAAACCTGTTCTTTAAATAGTGGAAGCCTGGATCACACAAGTGTACTATCCACTAGTGGATCACGAGTGTTTATGGAGCCAGCCTCAACATGGTTCACTCGTGGGGACATAAAAGTAACGGTAAAATTTTACGACAATCCTCTTGAAAGTTTTGTTCTTTCCTCTTTCATGACCTTCTAAAACCGCAAAATATGTCATATATAATGTATCCATATCATCAGTGAGTTCCCAGCTCGCTGAATGACGGCTTGTCTGAATAGAGTGAGTAGGGCATTGTGGTTAAATTTAAACAATACTGAATACACATTTACTGTAACTTTTAAGTACGCACTATGCGAATCGTACTATAAATTACCCACATTGTCACAAACAAATGGTACATCTGATGTATAGACGACTGAGTGCCGTTGTGTACCTTACTGTATACTTAGTATAGACGTTTGTTATGCGATCAGGTCATGTTGTACACATGTTATCCCTTCGATTTCGATTGACATATCATGTTCTTCTTGACAGGAATTAATAATCTTTGTCGGCCGACCTGCAGGGAGAATTGATCTATTGGTATTGGTCGCGCCAACTGAAGTGATCGAAATGGCAGAAGCAGCCATTGATTATGTCTTGCTGAAGGCCAATTCCATCTTATTGATTGATATCAATACCTATCTCCCCTGAGATTTCAGTCTAACATTGACACAGGAGAACGACTGGAGGAGTCCACGTTGGGGAATGGGGAAGATGGGGAGGGGCGGGGGGATTAATATTTATATCCTCATTCCTGTCAACAATACTTGGCCGTCCATTAATGATATGTAGGAGTGTCGAAGATGTTTTCGACTTGGTGACGAGACTACTATATCAGCATGTTAGGCATGGTTCAACACTCGTATCCCAGAGGCCTGGAAAGTCATTCTTGCAAAATTCCGGGATATAAATTACAAATCACATTCACAGTATTATCACATTCCGTGTCCTAATTACATGTTATTTTTAATTGAGAATACCACGTGTTCCGCTTAATTTCAGGCTTGGAATGTAGAGACAAATATTGCATCTAAAATTGATCTTTCTCACAACAATATTTTAATGAGAACGTAATCTACATCGATTCTGATTACATCTGCCTTTGTCAATTAAATTTTGCCTGCACTCTTATGGATGTAGAGGTAGTCCCCAGTTTTATGAATGTACGCGAATCCATGCATCGTACAAAAGACTTATAAAACTATTGATCTAACGACGCGTTTGAAACCAAGTAGGGCCCACTATAGCCGGTTTATGATGTAACCATATTACATTAATCAGAAGATGTTGCGGTAGCAATACCCCTATCATATAATCATATTTACATGTTTACAATTAAATATATTTTGTTGTTTCGGGTGGTCAGTAACAAGTATTAATGACTTCATATCTATGATTCTTTCAAATTGGGAGCTTTGGATTATAAATCTCTGTAAGCCCTTGGCCATGTGGGTATTCTAAGCGTTGCTGTAAATCATGGATCATTGCAAGCATTTAAGAATATCACGTGTTTCACTTTAGGCGATGGTTCAAGAGTCGAGACACTGAATTGTCATTCATCGTCTAGGTTCAGTATTTTCCCGAAACTAATTACAACTAATTACAACATTTCATATCTGTTTTAGTGGTATAACCACCAGCATACCATCGAGAGAGCATCCAGCTACCCTGCCACATCCAGCTAACCAAAACTGTGTTTTTGTAACGACAATATATTATATCAAATTTAATTTCTTGCAACACGTTTCAAAATATTTTTATTGGGAAAGACTAAGGTTGTAAATTAAACATCTAGCAGCGAATACGGCTGTCTGAATAAAACGTGTCAGTAATGACGAGAGGCTATTACTCGTTTCGCCTCTACCTGGAATATAGTCACGTTACTCTATGTAAAAAATAAGTTTTAGTTCCAGGATTAGATTATCTGAAGTTCACAGAATGACAAGATGGACAACTCTGCCCCCAGCCTTAGGACATAAGAAATGGTTATTTATATTTTCGTACTTTATTTTAATTTCAATAGAAGTTAATTCAGAGATATACTTGGAACCGTTGGACACTTTGTATCTTCCCTATAGTTTTGATCCAATTCCCCAGTACGGACTCGGGAGGGATGCCGCAGAGCAATGTGCTTATGATAACAATCGCCATCTTATATTTGCTGTTGGTGAGTACATCATGTATATTTTCCCGAAATAGAATTTAAAACAATATTATTATAGTCCAGAACGTTTTTTTTTCTTCAACACTCTGATTCAAAATTAACGATAACTATAAATTCTAGTTGAGAATTAGTATAAATCATGATGTAATAAGGACAGGGTACCACACTGTTCAATACACTATGTCATGGAATCTGGCCAATTCCAATCAATCATTCGACTCTTGATAAGAATGTTCATTAGATGGATAGAAAGTTGTGTTCCACTTCACGATTATTGCGAATAACAGGTGCCAGGAAATAATAACATCCATATTACCTAACATTGGTTTTCGAAATAGATTAATTTTGCGATACTTAATTGGTACTGATTTTCGTAATTTCGCCACCTGCATAAACTATTTCCCATTGTCGACATTGCCATTGGAATGAATGTGATTATGGAATGTTAACTCGGTTAGACACTGTCCAATTTTCCTTAAGCAATTCTTATTACAAGGCTGTTCAAGAGATTATCCATACATACAATAAAATGGACAAGAGACCGCAACAGTGCACATGCATGGTCACCAGAATACATGGACTAACCGTGCGACAGTATTGACGTCGCATTTGAACTGTGCTGTGTCCAGGCTATAGTGATCGTGAGGTTACCGTCATGTCCGATCTCCCACAATGGAGCGGGCTGATATTACGCCATAGTGCACAACCAGAAAAATGGTGATACTTATCACCCTAAAATGGTGATGACAGCATCACACAAAAAAGGTGTTGAGTTAGAGCCATCACCCTTTTCCACGCGCTTAAAACTAAAGTGTTGAAACTTACTCGTAAAGTGTTGAAATAACCCTTTAAGTGTGTCCACAGGGACGGCTCTTTAAGTGTTATTTCAACACTTTAAGAGTAAGTTTCAACACTTTAGTTTTAGGCGTGCACCATCACCTTAAAAGGGTGATAGCTATCACCCTAAAAGGGTGATCAGCAATGAGTGGAAATGTTCATGTCATCGCCCTTTAAAGGGTAATGGCTATCACCCTAAAAGGGTGATGACCTGGGCATAGCCTGGGCCATCACCTTAAAAGGTTGACGACATTGGCCATCACCCTTTTTCATCACATTTAAAGGTCGATGAACAGGCATCATCACCATAAAAAGGAAATGGGCCATCACCCTTTTGCGCCAGCACAGCTAAGGGACTCGTAACTTGTTCCGTTCATTGTTTCTGTTGTAATATCCATAAGTAATACGCTGAGTTAGTCGAAACAGATAGTAGAGCCATAGAAAAAAACAACTTACGGGATTGTCGTTATTAGCGACTCAAATATTATTCTTGAGTACGATCTTACTTACATTTAGAGAGGGGAAATGTCTATTATTTCTGTATTCTTCAACTGAATTCAGCTCAGCGAATTAGAGCGATATGCAAGAGTTGGGAAAAGTTGACGACGTCTGGCCACTGACAAGCACAGGAAAGCTTCCATCGACACCTCACATTGAGACAGGAGAATACGATGGATTATCGGACGTAGCCTTAGTATCTCGGCCGCTCTTTTATTGCGACTGTTCATGTGGCATTTATAAAGTATCCACGCGGCCGCTCGCACCGGCTTAAGCAGAATAAGATACGTTAACTATGGTGACATCAGCTCCAACGAATAACTCGAATAATGGATAAGCATCGAGGACGTCTGATGAAATAAACGCATCAACATGCATGGGGTGAACCTGGTAAATGCAAGAATACACAGGAAAGCTAGCATGTAATGCCCGACGTCGTAGGGCAAATAATAAACCTACATATATTTGTCGAATGACATGTGCAAAGGGCGGACCTCGTGGAGTAACATTCCACCATGAGAATCCTACCATATACATGTAATAAATTGGAGCGATATGCAAGAGGAGGGAAAAGCTGACGACATCTGGCGACTAAAAAGCAACCATATAACCCAAAGTTTCAGCGACCACTAGCTTCTGCGACCACTGTACTGTTGTAATTATCTCCCCTTGATGCGTATTCAGTGATCTGACAGGGTGCAACATGCGATCTCAGCGGCCACTTCATACACACTAGACCAGTTAACTTTCATTACAATTTATATAGGCACACAATCTAATAAATGCAACAATGAAATATGTCAGCCATAAGCTTTTCATGCTGTACTCGATGGAATATTTGTGGTGGTCATAAACTGTAAATCGCCTATTTGCGACATTGATCTTCAAGCAATATACCTGTCACTCTACTTTATATCTCTATGGTGACGGAGCGGTTAATTTGATCACTTGCGTAAACAACATGATAAACTACAGTTGTCTTAACACAAGGCAATTTTATGGATAACAACTAATTCATTAGTTTTGAAAAAGTTAGAAGTATCTCCAACGAAACGTCAGCTCCACAGCAATAAAGAGGTTGCTATCGGATAGATTATATAGGCCGATTTCTAAATGTCTATCAAAGAAATTGCAGTTGTATTGTTGTTTTCATGTTACACCTTACAGGCTGAACAGGCCGACAAGTCGACGTTTATTTCAGTGATTGACGCTGACATTCTTCGTGGACGATGACTGACTTCTGAATATGGTATTTCCGGCCGGCAATCAAAGACACTCAATCTTGTTATACTGTTAGATATCGTAGATATAGCAGCGCTTACAACTAAAGGTAAAATGTATTTCCTGTATTTACTACAACGGAGTTTGTTTGAAACAGGTCGAAGCCAACATAAATAAAATAGAATTTCAAGTTGGCCCAAGGCGACGTCATCAAAACTAGATGTTGAAAAAAGGCAATCTCGAGCAACATATGGTGGCAAGGTATCCGAATACCATTTTTTGAAGGAATTCTTTAAATTATTCGCTATCAGTTTGATGGACAAACGAACGAACGCTGAGACAGACAAACAGACAGACAGGCAACAGACAAACGGACGGACGGACAGACGCAGAGGCAGACGACAGACAAACGGGATCCCACTAACATATAGTTTCCCTCAAGCCTCTTCGGAAAGTCAGGAGACAAAAAGCAGTTTTGATGGTTAAAATATATCAACAAAGATGAATGCAACTATTTCCCATGACATAGCTATTACCAGAATACGATCTTTCTAGAAACATCACACCAGCATCAGGCGCTCATCTTGAACAGAACTATTTCCTGGCAGATTTATAGGAAATCCCATTAGATGGTTATATTTTTGCCTGTAAAAGCATCTTGATCAAATTCGAATTTCGATTACTGAATGGAAAAAATTGCAGCCTGGATAACAATTTTCCCACATATCGATCAGTTTTCAAGAGAAAAAATATGAGAACAACACTACGCCTTCTAATTGTCTAGAGGGGCGTATCTCGAATAAGTATTGTAGAATCTTTACCTTTCTAGCCCTTAGGAATTCAGAAATAACTGGGACGTGAAATATTCTAAAACCCAATGCGGAAATTTATTTTACACTGGACATTCGAAATATTTCCACTGTATTCTGTCAAGTTTTATTCGAATTATTCAATAGTGTTATCTCTTTATGCAGGTTCAACATTTGTTCACACGATCAATGCCACTGACCCCCGTAGTCTGAACCTGTTGACTAGTTACGCGGTGGGACATGATGCCGAGATGACCGACATTGAGGTGTGCGGAGAGTATATCTTCGTCAGTGTAGACAATCTTACCGCGCATGAAAATGGCTTTGTTTTGATATTTACATTCGACGAGATTAACACGGAGTTGGAGCTCGTACACAAGATAATAGGTAAGATGTTTCCAAATCAGAGGTATTATAATATGTTCTCAATTATCGAACTCTGCTGGTAGATCACAAAACTGGTCAGCACTCGGGGCAGTGTCGTTTGAAACATCTCCGACCCGGAGAAACTTATCTCCGATCCCGAGATAAATCTCCGACCCGGAGAAAATTATCTTTGACCCCGAAATACATCTCCGACCCAGAGAAAATTATCTCCGACCCCGAGATACATCTCCGACCCAGAGATATATCTCCGACCCGGAGATAAATCTCCGACCCCGAAATTCTCCGGGTAGTTGACCAATGAGAGTCGAGCTCACAAATGGCGGTAGCGATTGCTGCAACACCATTGATCAATTATCTCCGGGTCGGAGATGTATCTCTGGGTCGGAGATAAGTTTCTCCGGGTCTGAGATGTATCTCCGGGTCGGAGATGTATATCGAGGCCGGAGATAATTTTGTCTGGGTCGGAGAAGTATATCTCGGGGACGGAGATAATTTCGTGGACGAAAAAATAATTTTCACCCATGTCCTGTCTATGCTTCGATACTATATACAACATTTTCAAGTTAAGACTGAAAATAATAGCTTTTTCGGCCCATACAGTGCAAGGCAGGAAAAAAAAATATACAAATACCGTTTACATTTATAGACACAGTTTAGACAGCTATATATTTTGAACGAACATATTTTGATAATATTATTTCAACTGCGCCGTTCTCTTCTATCAGATATTTTATTAATATATGATGTTGAACATATTTTGATAATATTATTTCAACTGCGCCGTTCTCTTCTATCAGATATTTTATTAATATATGGTGTTGAATATATGTTTTAGTTGGAGATTTACCAGATATGGTTTTGCCCTCCAAAGATTGCAACACGGCCTTTGTAGCCCTGGAAGCGGAGGCATATGTTGATGTTGATGACAGGATTATTGACCCCGAGGCTGGCTTTGGTATCATAAGATGGGACTCGACGAACCCCGCAAACCAACCATCATACAGAGTTGTAGATTTTAGGAAATTTAACAACAGGTGAGATATTCGTATCTGTATGTTGCCTTCAAATGATGATTAGATAAATATAGATACGAATCTATATAAAGATTACCTCGATGTCTTAGTTGCGTTCACTGTTTAACAAGAATCTACAATGGCACCAAATCATGTCTTTATTGGCCTAGCCACTTTGGTGGACGTGGCCGCATATTAGTATTAAAGTTACTATGCACATATCGTCATTTTTATAGTACTATAATGCTCAATCTCAGTAAACTCAGATATAATATCACGGAATACTCCCCTGATTTACCATCTTGGTTTACCTAGATTGTATAGTAATGTGACATCAATACTTTACAGGGTAGCAGAATACGTTGAGAAGGGCGTCAGATTTGTGTATCGCAATAACGAGAACACGTTTGCACAAGATCTCGAGCCGGAATACATAACACTGAACGAAGATGAAACATTGGCGTATGTCTGTCTTCAGGTCCGTGAGTCTAAATTTTCATCTTTATTTCTCTTCTATTCTCTTGCGTTAGCATTGTCGATAGCTCTTGTCCTGAAAGACATTCTTCATCAACATGCAACGAAACATGATTGACGATGAGTGGAGCATGCACGCCAAATATTAGATGTGTTATTTTACACATAATGCTTGGGTTTTGTTTTAGCAATTTCAATATTTACAAACCTGAAAAGAATTTATTTGATGATACTCACCATGGCTGTTCTTTTTTTGTAGGAAAACAGTGCAATTGCTGTGGTAGATATCGCCAATCTGGACACCGCTGATATCATAGATATTCATCCACTTGTATCGAAGAACTGGATGGAATCAAGTTTGGATCCCAGTGACAGGGACGATGGTATGGAGGTTTTATACTGTACGATTTGTGATTTATCCAGTATTATTTAGTACTGAATTCAATGTTTCCGTATTTATAGGACAAACTCTTCCTCCACATATCCCGGCGCATATACGAAGAAAAGCTATTCGTCGTGAAGTACTTTTACCAAAGTAAACTGTTACATACAATTGATCGTATTTTATTATTCGGAATGATCGGTCTTCTAGGCACTACCTACCTCTGTTGAAGATAATTGCTGCATTCAGATAGACGGTATACATATTTTAGTATTGTGACCCGATATGTGCAAAACACGCTACTGAGAATAATAGCACAGACTGCTGAGTACTTCACTCATGTTCATCAATATCTGGCGAAAATATACCTTCCATCATGAAAGCTTGCATTCATGAACCGATAGAAACTAGGATGAAAGTAACTCCGAAAATGGAAGTCACTCTGATATAATATTCTATTTTCTGTCGGCAGTGATTACGCCATAGTTAGGAATATATTTATATATTTGACGATGACATATTCACAGCCGACATTTACAATAATATATCACAATGACTTCCATTTTCGGAGTTTTTTTTATTCTAGTTTATGTGAAACTAATCTGTTGGAATACTGAACTTTGAACCGACAGTTCCAT